>JAECMU010019999.1:0-38787 GCA_016106625.1 Dracogyra subfuscus
TAATGCTTAGTTTTGTCCTATTCCACTTGAAAATAATCCTAATGCATCTCCACTTCCATCCACACTGAATCATCCAAAATGTCTTTAATGGTTTAAATCTTTCATTGTGACAACGGTATTTGGTTTAGATCATGTGAAATGCATTAAGGTGTGAGGTCAGGTTAGTTGATGTATGGTAATAAATTCTAACAGCACTGATTCAAACACTCACAGCAGAGTCGGCATCTGTAGCGACGACCTGAGTGACACTGGTTCCAATAGCGATATTCTGACTTAGCTCTCGGTTGCATGGAGTAGACGAAAACACAGGTGTGTGTAAGTTACGGATCACTGTTACAAACACAAACGCATCCAAATTGCCTGTCTTTGGGGGCGAGCCTTTGTCTGTCACCTGAACCCTGACCTTAGAACAAAAAAACATTTCATAATATTAAAATGACATACATGTATAATAAATATTAAAAGCATGAAATAAAATTTCAAAATGTAAATAAATGCCAATATTAAATCTAAATATCTTAAGTATGACAATAAGAAATCTTATAACTTTAAAGCCTAAAATATTTTATTCCTAATAAAACTCAGAAATAACAATAAAATGGATTCATTATTTATTTTTTAATTCATGAAATGATGTAACTGATTATGTGCTATATGTAAATAATTTAGATATCAATAACATCTTGTGTAAAAAGATCAAGTATAAAGCAAAATAACACTGAAGAAAATGAAATATCAAAAAGAAATATATTATTAAAATCAGTACATGTATATGAATGTGTTGTTTTCCCCTGTAAAATCTACATTGTGCTTAGTATATTATGCAAAATAACACAACCAAAAACCCCAATTGTTTTAATGAAGTAACACTTACCGTGAACAGACTTAAGCTGGTGGATCCCAAAGCCTTTCTAACAAACACAGCTCCGGTGTCGGCAACAATTCCGAAATACTCTCGGCTCAGAGAGTCGTCTATGATGCTGTACGAGATGATGTTGTCTGGTGAAGACACGTCGACATCAACAGCCGTCACCTGCATGATGGGGACGCCAAGGTCTTGGGTTTCGTAGATCTCGACTGTGTGATTTTGTCGAACAAACGTCGGAGCATTCAAGTTCCGGTTCACATTCACCAGCACAATCGCGGTCGCACTCAGCGACGGGGAGCCTCCATCACGAGCTAGGACTCTCACCTACAGAAAAACAACAGTAATATTTTTAAGCAAGTTTCAGGCTTCTACACAATTTTAAAAGATTAAACAGTACAGTTGTTGTTAATCAAGTTTCAAAATGATTTCCAACAGTCATTAATCAATATTTTGAGAATAAAATATTCTGTAAATAGTCTGAGATGATCATTTTGGAAGTAACAATTATATCACAAAGTACTGATAGAACTGTTTTCCATATTAAATACTTCACAAACAAAGTTTTTATCTGCCAGTTTCATAACTGTGGTTGCCAAATAAAAAAAAGTTGTTAATTGAGGGGACAAAAGATTATAACATCCATTACAATGAGTATTGGAATGTTTATAAATGCATGAAGTTGTTAGATCAGGTTAAGGTATGATGGTTTTTAAAATGATAAAAAGTTTTCAGTTGCCACTTTCATTACTGTAGCTGTTAAATTCATCAAACATTGTCAGTTAAGTAACTTGATATCTTGCATATCTTAAGCAGAGTTTAAAAGTAGTTAGGAAGTGAGAAAATTCCACAAAGACTTGAACTTTCTGAGATTAATGGAGATGTAACTGTATTTAAGTGACAAATTCTGACACATGGCTTCAAACTATGTAAACTTACCCTGTATTGTGTGGACAGGTCTGTTGTAAGCTGTCGGGTTGTGGAGATTCGTCCACCTGACGAGGAAATGGTGAACAGATTTGGAGCATTGTCGTCACCAATCAGTGTGTAGGAGACCGCGTTGAAGGGGGCCTGAAAATAGTAAAATTAAACAAATGTACACATTATAAGGAAAAACATGTACGATTTAGAAATAACAAAATGACAATGTCAGTAATACAGCAGTTTTGTTAATATCATATTACTTCGTTATCAACAATTTGTTCATTAATTCGTAACTCCATTCCCACCACAATCTGTTTTTACACATATTCTCGTATGTAAGAACAAATATTTTGATATCTGATCTTGGTGTGCGTTTGTTTTTTAGAGGGGACATAGCTAACTTGTCCCTTATACCTCCACACCTCAATCAATTACATTCAACACAAAACGTTTTCTCTTCATTAAATGTCTCAAAGAAAAAAGGGCACTGTGAATCTCAAAGACAAACTATAGCCTTCAGCCAATCAAATGTCATTTCTGTGACATATTCTAAGGTAATTAACTAATGTACTGTAAAATCACTTTTGTTCATGGTGGTCTAATTTTCAATGCATGTAATTTGTGGACTAGTGCAGTCAATGAAGTTAAGAATTCAATGAAAACATAATACATGTACACATAAAATATGAAATTTATGACACTACCTTTCTGATATATATCATTTTAAGTACTTAAATATGAAGGGTTTTTTCCTCAAAAATATAAAAATTTAAGACAACAAAAACAAAGAATATCGCAGTAAATAAATATCTAAATAATATCACAGTAATGTAAATATCGAAGTCTCTACAATATATTCTAATTCAATGATCCTAAGTAATGTAAATGTTCTCACTGTTTGGTCATCATCATCAGCCTGTACGAGATAGACGCTTGTTCCTGGCAGTTCGTTGAAGTCGATTGCCGTCCTGTACGGTTCACCCACGAAGAATGGAGTGTTTTGGTTCCTGTCCACGTTGATCCTCACTACAGCCGACACAAACGACTTGAGATTTGGACTGCCCAGGTCATGTGCTGATACGTGGAACTAAAAAACAACAACAAACAATTTGAGATTTGGACTGCCCAGGTCATGTGTGGATATCTGGAACTAAAAAACAACAACAAACGATTTGAGATTTGGACTGCCCAGGTCATGTACGAATACCTGGAACTAAAAACGAACAATTTGAACTCGTACTGCCCAGGTCGTATGCAGATACCTGGAACCAAAAACACAATCACACCAAACAACTTGAGACTCAGAGAGAAGAGATGAGGTCATGTGCAACGAATGTTGTCACAAGAAGTATTTATTTCCAGGCTTATGTGCAGTTAAAGGTGAACTTTACTGTCATTGTAAACAACCTAAACAATATACTCACCTGTTTAACTAGTAAACAATAATTAAATATTTACACTTACAAGCTCAAATTAATATTGAAATAATTTGCTCAAACAAATTACCAAATGTTCGCAATTTTTTAAACTTTAAATACTTGATTTGGCGGAATATTTTACTCACTCAGAGCTAGCCTTGAAACACTAATTTGCATGTTACACGTGTAATGTACGAAATAGTATTGAAATTTACACATTATGTAATGGTACATACAAGTAACAGGGCAACATTTTACACTTAAACATACTGAATTATACTGAAATGTTTTATACATACGTTGTACACTTTAGACCTGAGATGATCGCCTGTCAAAGGAGTCCTCACAGAAATCACTCCGGTCGAGATGTCCACATGGAAATACATGCTACCAAGTGAGTTGGCATTCTCCATCTTATACTGCACAGTGTTGAACGGAGACTGAAATATTAATAGCAAAATTTACTGAAGTTATCCAACTTAGTTTTCAAGGTATATACGTTTTTGTTTCATATCGAAAGCAGTTTATTGATAATTTATATTTACAACCTATAAACAAAGTACAAATAACAAAACCAGACCTTTGATTTGAATTAAAAAAAACACACCAATGAATGCATTTCTGTTAAATTTATTAATTCTATTTTATGTCATTAAAAAAATCACCAAGTTAAATTTTAATATAAAACAGGGACATGTATTCCATTTAAAATTAAAAAATGAAATGATAAATCAAAAGCTAAAAACTACACCAATTAAGTTTTTAGTCTGTTCTGTAAAAAATAACTGATGCATTACAACAAAACTGAAATTCAATTAAATGGGTTTTTCTAAAAGCCGAAAAACCATATTGCTGATAAAACTATTGACAACTGTTCTCTGTACTTACCCGTATATCATTATCCAAAGCTTTGACAGACAGAACTGATGCACCGACACCCACTGTCTCCAGGACGTTGGTTTGGTAACTGGACTGCTGGAACTGCGGATGGTGAAGATTACGTATAACGTTAATCTTCACTATTGCTGTCGCACTGCGTGGCGGGTGTCCACTGTCACTGGCCACCACACGGCCCTGATACTGGGGACGCGTTTCAGCCACCAGGTCGGCTCGGACAGACACCACACCCGTCCACTTGTTCAGACTGAAGTATGATGGCATGGTGTCGTCACCAATCAAAACATAGGTGACGTTGGCAAATGCCGATGTTTCAGGGTCGCTGTCACGAGCTGATAGTGTCAGCACACTGGAGGAAATGGTCAGAGTCTCTCGGATTGTCGTTTCGTATGGTTCACCAACAAACTGTGGTCCGAACTGATTGCGATCGATAGAAATTGTAACCTGAGCATTGGTGTTACTTTGACGTATAGGGGATCCATTGTCATATGCGCGGATAATAAACTGAAGAAAAAAAGAGAAAGGAAAGAGGAACATTTATTTATTTGTAATAACAGTGACAGCTAACAATATATAAAACATTTTTGTTTAAACAATGATTATCCAAAGGCATAATTATTAGCTTTATTATGAATACATACATTTTAAGTATATTTATTTTTCTATATTGCTCTTTAAAAGTACAGTATTATAATAAAATACGTTACAAGTTGCCAACAAAACAGATAATTAATAAATATTCTTTCTTTTTATTATAGTATAATTTATTGCCACAGAAATCTGTTAAGGAATTGTCATAGTCAAACAAAAAACAATGAAATTTAGAATTACTCAACTGAGTAAGTACAATTATGGGTAAATATTACATTATTTTAAAATTGTTTACAAATGTTGTTTTTTACCACAAATCCATTCGAAGTCATTTCTGTCAGAGGTCGTGTAGCGGTGATCAGTCCAGTTTCAGAGTTCAGATAGAAGAAGTTGGTTCCCGCTTGTGGTGTCGATGACACTATTTCATAGCGAACAATTTGCTGAAAATAAAGATTTACTTCTGTGAAATATAACAAAATAAAATAAATATATCATTTTACACCAGTGAAATATAACAGTAAAGACTTCTGTAGAAATATAACAAGAAAGACTTCTGTAGAAATAAAACAAGAAAGACTTTTGTAGAAATATAACAGTAAAGACTTCTGTAGAAATGTAACAAGAAAGACTTCTGTAGAAATATAACAGTAAAGACTTCTGTAGAAATAAAACAGTGAAGACTTCTGTAGAAATAAAACAAGAAAGACTTCTGTAGAAATAAAACAGTGAAGACTTCTGTAGAAATAAAACAAGAAAGACTTCTGTAGAAATAAAACAGTGAAGACTTCTGTAGAAATAAAACAGTGAAGACTTCTGTAGAAATAAAACAGTAAAGACTTCTGTAGAAATAAAACAGTGTAGAAATAAAACAGTAAAGACTTCTGTAGAAATAAAACAGTGAAGACTTCTGTAGAAATAAAACAGTGAAGACTTCTGTAGAAATAAAACAAGAAAGACTTCTGTAGAAATAAAACAGTAAAGACTTCTGTAGAAATAAAACAGTGAAGACTTCTGTAGAAATAAAACAGTAAAGACTTCTGTAGAAATAAAACAGTGAAGACTTCTGTAGAAATAAAACAGTGAAGACTTCTGTAGAAATAAAACAACAAAGACTTCAGAGGAATTAAAACATGTTTCGTCTACCAAACATGTTTTCCATGCACCGAGATGAACATCCATAAGTGCAACTATGAACCAAGTTTCATTGATCTGGGACTTGTAGTTTGTGACAAAGTGATGTAAACACAACACTTTAATGTAATATGTTAGTGCAAGTTGACACCACTGCCAGAAAGGTAATACCTATATCTTGCCTTTTTACTTGATAAAGGCGAGACACAAATAAAACTAAATTAATAAACCTTAACATGATATTTTTGTAAGGAATGTTAATGAACCCTCTCAAGAAGAGATTAAAGAAAAAAAGAAAGAAATGTTTTATTTAACGACACACTCAGCACTTTTTATTTACGGTTATATGGCGTCGGCAAGTACAGATTAAAGAAAAAACAAAAGAAATGTTTTATTTAACGACTCACTCGGCACATTTTATTTACAGTTATATGGCATCGGCAAGAACAGATTAAAGAAAAAACAAAAGAAATGTTTTATTTAACGACGCACTCAGCACATTTTATTTAGTTATTTGGCGTCGGCAAGAAGAGATTAATGTTAATGTAACTCTTGAGACATACCCCAGCATCATCATCTGTGGCTTGAACCTGGAGCAGGCTGGTTCCAAGTGGGAAAGATTCGGGGATTCTCTCAGCGTAACTCGACAGACTGAACACTGGCCTGTTGGGATTACGGTTCACCGAGATGGTCACGTTGCTCGATGCGTGATTGGTCGGGTATGCACTGTCATAAGCTATCACTCCAATCTGAAAAAATTACAACAAGAATTAAGGTTGATGACTGACAATTCTCCCAACACTGTTTTGGCTTCCCACACATTAAACTTAATATATTAAATGGTAATATTTTTAATATGTTTGTTATATTTGACAGTGTTCGAAATCAGAACCTGTCCGTTTGTCACAAAAAGTGAAAATCTATTCGGACAAGCACAATGTGCCTTGGTGGTCGTCCAGAGGACAAGTAAACATTTCAGTGCAGTTTTATTTTGAGCAATCACGAACATCATCCTGGTACAAATAGATTTCTAGATGTGTTTATCTGGTGGACTAGTGAAGAATTCTGCTTATTTCTATCACTGATTGACAAACATATTCTTTTCTTTTATCTTTCTAAATTTAAACTGTTTTGTCTGTAATTACGAAAAATAAAAGCATACTGAAATGTCAATGGCACAGTCTGCTCAGTATAAAACTACAAACTATTGTGACAGGGGTGAAGTCTCTTTCTTTCTTTTAAATCTAGCGATAGTAATAATATAGCGGTCTTTTAACTTGAATGACAATAGTATTAAAATGGCATCATTTTGCATCCCCCTAAAATACCACTAAACTGCTTCCATTTTCATAAACATTCCTTTAAATATTTCTGTTAAATAAATTCATTTGGAGATTACTAAATTAATGCATCTATCTGTGAATGAATATATATACTTACCACATATACAGCTGTAATATCCGTCAAGAGAGAACTGTGTACAGAAATATCTCCTGTGTTAGCATCCACGACGAAGTAACCAGGAGCAGAGAAATAACCAATCATCTTGTACATCACCTCCCCCATCAGGTCCTGGTCAGTCGCTCGTACACTGTAGACAACAGTTCCAGGTGGGGTGTGGAGAGACACGGCTTCACCATACGGTTCGTTGATGAAATGTGGCAGAGAGCGATCTCGCTGTATCTCCACTATAACAGTGGCAGTAGCCGAGCGTGCCGGGATCGACTTGTCACTGGCGATTACATTGAACTGATAGACATCAGTGCTGTCATCAAGAAGTCTTTTTCTCAGAGATATTAAGCCGGATGATGGTCCGAGGTAGAATATGGTGGTGACATCAGCTTGTGGGTGAAATGAGTACACCAACACATCCTGTAATATAAAAACATTGTTATAGTCACTCCATGCTGTATTCAAAGATGTTCATCTCGGTACACGTTAAAGAAATTAAATTGTAGTAATTAGTGAACTGTCAAAACGAGTAAAAATCTAGAGGTGTCCCAGAAATTCTTGAAATCCTAGGTTAAAATCTATGCCATCTGACACATTTTGGAGGAAAGCACGATTAAAAATGCAAGGAAATGCAATGTTCCATGACAGAGAAACAGCTGATTCAAGGAGAATTCCCACCCCTGAAAGAAATAATGTGACATAAAAGTCATGATTACCATATCTATTGACCTAAACATTTAGCTAAAAAATAACATGCACTGAAATGAATATTCAAAGGTGCCACAATAAACCAAGTTCCACATGCTCCAGCACTTTGTAAGAAATTAACCTGAACTAAGCAAAACTTCAACGTTCAGCTAAATGAAAAATTTCATATCACTGCCATTGTCACCACTGGTAAAATAAGATCTTTATCTCACCTTTTAACATTGTCAAGGCAAGACTATAAGTAAAAGCTATAAAGTAAAACAGAAACTAAGAATGGAATATTCTCATAAAATTCTGTTTGGTGTTTAACATATGGCTGCTATCTTACCACACTGAAAGAACCACTCCACTAACCTGTGCATCAGCATCAGTTGCTAGAAGCTGTTGAACAGAGGATCCCAGACCGGCAGACTCGGACATGGTCACCTGGTAGATCCGACGGCTAAACACTGGAGCATTTTCATTGCGGGTCACAGTGATGTTTACTTGTGTCATGGCCGTCTTCATACCAACATTAAACTCTTTCGTGGCTTCCACAGTCAGCTAATAATCATTAAAAAAAAAAAATCAATTCTATAGAAATGCTAAATTTTGACCAATGTACACGACACAAAAACATTTAACATGTGCAGGAAGAAGTTTGTTTTGTTTAACAACACCACTAGAGCACATTGATGTATTAATCATCGGCTATTGGATGTCAAACATATGGTCATTTTGACAGTCACAGAGAGGAAACCCGCTAAATTTTTTCATTAGTAGCAAGAGATCTTTTATATGTACAATCCCACAGACAGGATAGCACATACCACAGCCTTTGATATACCAATTGTGGTGCACTGGCTGCAGTGAGAAATAACTTAATGGACCCACTGACAGGGATCGATCCTAGATTAACTGCACATTAAGCAAACGCTTTACCACTGGGCTACATGCTGCCTCCGCAATGTACAGGATTTTTTTTCTTCTTTTTTTTAACGACGCACTCAACACATTATAATTATGGTTATATTGGCGTCGGACATATGGTTATGTCGAGAAAACCCCCAGTGGTTAGCTGACGAGGATCGATCCGAGACCGACCGCGCATCAGGCGGGCACTGTACCACTGGGCTATGCTGCCCGCTCAATGTACAGGAAGGCCAGTGCTTATAGTGAATTCAGTATACATCACTGAATCCATCTTCCTGGTGATCTCTCTCTCTTTGCACACAAAAAATTTATATTGCACTTAAATTACATTATATAAGAAAATAAAAATTGAAAGATAGCTGCTGTAGAAATCGATAGAAACTATTTTTTAACTGCTTAATTAATTAGTGGCTGTGAGGTCAACCTTTTTTTTTAATGATTTCTATTAATAATTTTGTCTGTCATATATTTATACAGGAACGTAATGTTGTTCACTATTTTACTTATCCTAACAACTAAGAATTTATCTTTTACATTTTGGTGACTCATTATAATACATGTATTATTAACGGGGGTTCTGTTTTCACTAAACGTTCCATGGTTTAATTGAGAAGTATATCCTTTTGACACTGTTAATAAAATTATCCTATATCTAAAAAGCAACATGTTCCTTGTTTTTAAAAACAAAAATAAAAACACCTACATAATACATGGTTTTCTTGTTCAGATCAGCATGAAGGGTTGATTTCACAGCAATTTCACCGGATGTGCCATCAATTTTAAAATAGTCCGGACCATCACTGAATCCAGTAAGACGATATGCAATTCCAGGCTAAATGAATCATGAAAAAAGTACATTAAATAAATTAATTCATTTAATCCTTAAATAAATAAACAAAAAAACACATTAGACAAAACAGTATATACATACACAACAGGACAACAGTACTAAAGCATGTTGATTTATTAATTATCAGCAACTGGATGTAAAACAGAGAGAGAGAGAGGGAGAGAGAGAGAGAGAGAGAGAGAGAGAGAGAGAGAGAGAGAGAGAGAGAGAGAGAGAGAGAGAGAGAGAGAGAGAGAGAGAGAGAGAGAGAGAGAGACAGAGAGAGAGAGACAGAGAGAGACATAGAGAGACAGACAGACAGACAGACAGACACAGAGAGAGAGAGCAAGAGAGACAGACAGCCAGAGAGAGAGAGAGAACTCTATGCAGTGTTCTTATTAAGCTATTAAAACACAACTGGTTTCGAGCCTGTACTGGAAAATGATCCCAGTACAACCCTGCATTTGCCCATGGCAATCAGCAATGTAGTGGAGATTGCAGTGGAGACTGCAGTGGAGTTTTTAATTCTCCATAGCACTTTTTTGCCTTGGGCAATATTCAGGGTTTTTTTCCAGTGACAAGTTTTTTGCTGTGAACATATTCTTAATTGCAGGGGTTTCAGAGCCTATACCAGCCTCAAGTCTCATGGCTTCCATACGAAACCACTGAGCCTACTGCATGTCAAGTAGTAACACAAGAGTAGTCTTATGAATCAAAGTTCCACTCACCGCTGGCTGAGCATTGACAGTCAACACGGCCTGTCCTACTCTGTAGTTCTCCGAGATGGTCATAACGTAGGAGGCCAGTGGGAAAACCAGGGTGTCTGTATCTCGGATTACGGTCACTTCAACAATGGTGGACGAAACCAGCCGAGGAAATCCACCATCGCGAGCCTCAATGACCAACTGAAATAATTAACATGTTCAAAATAACAGTTATGTTTTGTATTTAATAATACAAGTACTAAATGGATGATATAACAAATTAATTTAGCCATTTGTCAGACTGACAAGATACAGGGTCTGACTTAAAACTTTATTCTAATATATATTAAGACCACAAAATATCGTTAGCCTCATTTAGTATGGGAAATTATGATGTTTTGTGAAATTAACTCCAGTATCAATGTTTTTCAAACATCAGCTAATACAAATTGATAAGGTTTAGATCAATTGAGGTAGCTGGATCATTTCCAATCATAAACATAGTCACAAGTAAATATAATTCTTGGTTTTGCTTCTCCTCACCGCAACTTTAAAAGTGTACAATATTGTGGGGTTTTTTTTTATGTATCCTGTTATTCACACACCCCACCTTCAATAAAAAAAAATATAAAAAAATATGATAGGCCCCAAGTTACAGTTGATTATGTCATTAAATAAAACATTTTTTTCTTTCTTTCATAAGTTATAAGAACAAACAAGTCAATGTTACAATCTGCTTACCCTGTATCCATTAACCACTGTGCCAACAACCGACTTAAGTAGTGAAACTCGTCCGTCCACGGGGTTGATGAAGAAATACCGCCCGGCCTCGGCAGTTCCAGTGATGATGTACGTGACCACGTTGTTTGGTGGGTCTGTGTCAGCATCAGCGGCCTTCACGTCCGCTATGAAGGACCCTGCGACCAGGTTTTCCAGTATCACAACACGGATGGCCTCTGTATTGGTGAAGACAGGAGCAAACAGATTCCTGCGTACTGTTATTTCAACAGTCGTCGTCGCGGACAACGAAGGAAATCCTCCATCACGTGCCATCAGTCGCAGCTGAATGATAAAAAGATTTAATTGAATTATAGCACTGGATATTAATTTAAAAATCAGTGTGTTATTTTCTGTTTTACAAATAATACAGTGATATATTCAGTCATTCATTTGTAATATCATGCAACAATAATATAATTAAATGTCTGATTTAATATAGCAAATCGTGGGCTACTCTTTTCAATTAGCAGCAAAATATCTTTTATATGCACTACCCCAAAGACAGGATAGTAAATACCGTGGTCTTTGTTACACCAGTTGTCGAGCATTGGCTGGAACAAGAAATAGCCCAATGGGCTCACCAGTGGGATTCGATCCTAGATAGGCAAGTGCTGTACCACTGAGCTATATCCCTCCCCACCCACCCCCCACCCAACAGGAGAAGTAACGTAAATAAACTCACTCTGTAGACTGTTGCAGTGTCTTGAGCGAGATCCACATTGTTGGTGACTCGGACGATATTGTCACTGCCTAGTGAGAACAAACTCGGAGCCGTGTCATCACCTATCACCTCCAGGGATACCTCATTAAATGGACTCTGAAACAAATAATGTTACTTTTAATTAAACATTTTAAGGTTTGTAACCAAACTTACAAACATGCCTGTCTACAAGTAATATGACAGAGTCTTGTGACATTTTGACAAACAATTTGCCACTAACATAGATAAGGTGAAATTGTCAGGCACATTTTGTTTCAATGTAAGTACACTATAAACAAATATATACAATCTACTATTACCAAACAAAAGTAATGTTTTATAACCCCTTTTATTGATTTTCAAATCTCTATCTGATACAAGATGACATCAAATCATTTTAATACAGCAAGAATTCCTAAACATCATAAAAACATACCAAGTTTCTCTCAAATAAAACCTACTACATTCATAGATAATTACGAAATGATATAATTATAAGGTTGTTATTTCTACACACCGTCTCATCTCTATCGACTGTGGTGATCTGCATGATGCTGGCGCTGGTTCCCAGAGTTCTAAATATGACGGCTGAATAAGGAGTGTTCTGGAATTCTGGGGCGTGGTTATTTCTCTTCACTGCAACAGTCACGGTGGCCGTGTTGACGGCAGCGCGAGACGGGCTGCCCTTGTCGTGAGCTGTAACCATGAACTAGACAACAGAAATGTTACAATTAGTTATTAATGTTCTAATAGTTATGCCACATTTTTGTATCAATCTTTTCAGATGAACTTAATGGCTTACATTTCAAACTGTGTTCCGGTTTGACTTATTGTCTTTAATATTATTACTAGAAATGAATTAAATATTTAAAGTTTTGTCGTTCAGATTTAAAGACAATTCCATATGACCATAACTGAACATATGAGCTAATAGGGAAACTCCCACTAGCTACTGCCAGGAGCACTCTGTATCAACACTGCTTGTGAAAAGATCATAATTAGCTTCAAAATCTTTAGTATAACTTTTACTTTAAAAGTAAAACTATCAGTTGGTAAAAAAACAAAACAAAGACCTGTAGAACTTAGTGAGCTGAATGTACAGAGCCTGTTTATCTTAAACACAGATGTTTAAGCATTGTAAATGTAAGTCAAAAACAGGTGCTTAAATTCGGCCCAATATATCTAGTCAAATTAACGAGTTAAAATGCACTGCTTTCTGTGTGTGAAGGTTTTATTCATCTTACCGAGTATGCAGAGAGCTTGTTGGTGTCTGCGTACAGTGGACGCAGCAAGGACAGCTGACCGGAGAGAAGGCCAACTTGAAACAAGGATGTCGTCTCCAGACTGCCAGTAAGCGAGTACTCAACTACATTGTTTGGAACCTAAAATATTAAAAAATTATATTTAATGTTTATATGAAACCACCAGTATTTATTATTACTGCTGTTGCTGGTGTTATAATTTGCTATTATTATAAGTTTTACAGTGCTATTTTTGTGTTCCTATAATAGATGTCGTATACAAGTCTTTATACACTTGTATAAAGGCAAGATATTTGTAATGTCCTTTATATGCAGGAATATGTCTAATTATTAAAAAATGTAGTTACACACATGAATAAAATGTAGTAGATTTAATTTTGGACTACAGAGAAAAAAATATTCACAAAAGTAGTAAATATTTTTTCAAGAAAAAATTAATTCAGCAAACAGACTGTCAAAATAGACCTAAAGTTTTCACAAAACAGACAAAAAAACTAACGGGGATTCAAACAGAATAATTTTAAATAAATTAAAGAAAAGTGAATTAATATTCGTTTATTTTGTCATTCAGTAAAAAGGTTTATGAACTTACAGCTGCATCACTGTCCGTTGCAAAGACAGAAGCAAATGGATCTCCGACAGCGTGTGTTTCCTCCAAGACGGTGTTGTACGTCACAGGGCGGAACTCAGGCGAGAACAGGTTGCGGGTCATGTTCACATAGACCATGGTGAGGTCAGTCTTCCTCGGAGAGCCATCATCCGAAACCTCAACACGGATCTGCTCAAAATATAAACTAATGATATTTAGTCTGTCAAAAGTATAGCACAAACAATAAATGTCTCAAACAGTTTGGTGCCAAAAACAAGTGTATATATATATATATATACAAAATTTATCAAATGTTTTATTTTTAATTTGTGAGGAACATTTCAGGATTAATTCTTCTCAGATGAGTCAAAGTGAAAACATAATAAAAACAATGATAAAAAAAATGAATGCATTTTATAAAAAAACTAAAATCCCCAAAAGGTGCCACATAAAAACACACGTTTATTAATTAGTACTGCTTCCTTTACATTACTCAGATTTTGGAAATTAAATAAAATAAATTAACAAACAAGTAAATAAAGTCCCTACCCTGTACGACAAGCTAGTATCAGTGCGGATAGCATTAGACGCTGTGATGACGCCAGTCGCAGAGTTGATGGAGAATACTTTGGAAGCTGTATCATCGCCGATGATGGAGTAAGTTAAAACCTGAAATAATAATCAATGACAGTTCACAATAAATGGATCTATAAATAAATGTACTTACTAAGAATGTGCAACACTCATGTTAAATAATGACATTTCAAAGACTGGTCAATTTAGCTCTGGCACTCTCCAAATTTGCCAACTGCAAATTTAAAAAATAACTTGTAAATTTTATTTTGATTTGGCGAAATAATTTCATGAAATATTTGATATTTTTTTAGAAAATATCTGGGTTTCTGCAATTTTTTAAGTTATGTAGATAATTAGGATAAATTGTCTGCTGACTCAGAGCTAGCCCTAACACACATATAGAAAAATTAACAGAGCTTAATGGACTACTTACATCTGTATCTAAATCGCGGGCTGCTACTTGTACCACAAAACTTCCCGGCCTTATGAGGTCTGTGATGGCGACTCTGTATGGGTTCTGATCGAACGCCGGACTGAACAGATTGGTGTCCACTCTAATTGTCACAACAGCAGTAGCTGACAAGGGAGGTTTACCACCATCCACTGCTCGCACTCGCAGCTAAAATGTAGAGAAAACACACAGTATAAAGTCGGTGAGGTTTTTCCTTGCATACAAGATCAGTGTATTGAAACTTGCTTCCAACCGCATGCAAAAGTCATCAATAAAAGGAAACCAAAATATGTACAACCATCCACACTTAACAAAGAGGTTGGTATTAAAAAGTTGGCAAAGCACGATAGATTAAACACTTTGGGAGCATATTCACCATTTTCAGGGCTGGGTTTTTTTTTGGGGGGGGGTCATTAGAGGCAAAACATTAACTGAAATAAAAATAAATATAACTAATGTGCTTGCTTTAATAAATGAATGGCAAAATATATAACAGGGATACGTTATTAAATAATAATAAATTTTCTGAGTTTTATAAAGGCAAATTAATTATTAATTATTGAAAAAGGCTTATTTAATCTCAGGACAGCATGATTACGGCAAAATAGCGGTAAACTATTGAGGCACGGTGCCACACAATGCTAAAACAAGCCACGGAAACCACTATAAACTGTTTAAAACACTAATTCCAGTGATTGTCAGATTCTGTAAATGCAATTCTTAACATTCATGATCAACTCTTATTTAAAGACTGCAATTTAATTTTAACACTAGAAAAAAAACATTATTAAGTAATACTTACACTGTAAGTAGTTTTGTCAAGCACAATGGTTTCTTTGAGTTTGACAACACCACTGGCTGCACCGACAGAGAAGAAAACTGGTGCGACGTCATCACCGATGATGTCAAAAGCAACTGAACTGTACGGGCCACTCTGATCCTGGTCTCGAGTTCTCACTGTCAAAAGTGAGGTGCCCACTGCGATGGTGCGATTTACTCTCACAGAATATGGCTGACTTAGGAAGACCGGCGGGCTCTTGTTTCTGACCACATTAACAGTAACAGTGGCGGGGTTGGTGGCCATTCTTTTTGGAACACCTGTGTCAACTGCATTTACTTGAAACTGGAAAACAAAACATGAAAAAGGTAAAAATATTTATGGATAGGAAGGAAATATCTAAGACAGGAATTCTGGGGATTTAAATATCTCGTCTAACAAAAAATATTCTGGTGTCCTGTGATGAACATCCATAGATGCAACTATAAACCGAGTTTCAATGATCTAGAACTTGTGTTAACTTTAATGCCACCACCGCCACTGGAAAAGTTATACCTATATCTCACTTTTTTACTTCATAAATGCAAGAGAAAAACCAAACCACTGTTCACTAAGTATTTACCCATGGATCAGTGAAATCATTAAGAATAAAAATAGCAAGGAATCATTTATATGCACTTTCCCGTAGGAATGACAATACATACAACAGCCTTTGATTTAACAGTTATGGGGAACAACCTGGGGAAAATAAAATCCATCAAGTGTGATTGATCCAAGCACTCTCTACCAATGAACTACATCCCACCCTATATACATGTAGAAAACAAAGCAGGACACATTTAATATATAAATAATTCATAACTATGTGCTATAGTCCATATTTTGGTATATTCATAAACAAACGAGTGATTAATGAAAATGTACAGTATACTCACAACATACTGCGACAGTTGTCTCTGATCCTTCAGTACCGACTGTCTGAGAGACACTGTCCCAGACACTGCATCAATGAGGAAGAATTCACGTCCGAAAGAGCTGGCAGAGTTGTTACTAATACTGTAACGGATGGTGCTGTGTGCTGGCTGAAAACAATAATCACAAATACTGTCTTAGTCTGATGATAATTTAATAATAACTTTAATCACAAGTTGTTATTTGTGCTAAACATGCATGATACTACTACTACTGCTATTAAAATGGATGATACTACTACTATTACTACTACTACTACTACTACTACTACTACTACTAAACATAATGATTTTTTGTTGTTAAGCATGGATCACAGTATAAAAATATATAAATGTTTTGGGGGGTTTATTATGAAAAGAAGCTACCATTATTCGTAACTGTTTTTCAAAACTTGTACTTAAAGATATCTTGATGATTATCTCTCATAAAAATAATTTCTCAACCTGTCTAAATTATATGCACCGTACATCAGTTGAAACAAAATATTATTAATATAAAATATATTGTACTTCTTGGTGAGAACATCATTTATTATTTATGACAACACATACTTGTTAACACATGTACGTGTGTTCACAATTTCAAGACATACGATAACCAGGTCACCAATGCTATATATCCAATGAAAAACAACACAATGGAAATAGATTACATTGTGACATATAGTTAATCTGACAATCATGTGTCTATGCTGTGTAAGTCAGCTACAAGTACAATGGTTGTAAATATCTTTTAGTCGAAAAATATGTTACAATTTGCTTAAAACCTGGTTTTTGAGGTTATGTAAGAAATAGAATAATGCATTTGTGTCCATTAGATACCATTTAGATACCATTTATCTCACAAGTTGTTTAAAAATGTATCAAACTTGCTTTCGCTTGCTAGATACATTTTAAAACAACTTGTGAGATAAATGATATCTAATGGCCACTCATGTCTTATTCTCTATTTATTATTATTAGTAAATGTTAAAAAAACTTGTTATCATTACTACTATAAAATAAATAACATCACCAACCCTTGAATCTCTGTCAGATGCGAGAACTTGAACAATACTGACACCGAGTTCCATTGTTTCGAGGATGTTTCCTACGTATGAGATGGATGAGAAGACGGGATCAAACAAGTTGATCTGTACGTTGATGTTCACCAGCGCTGTCGCACTTTTAGGAGGCATGCCACCATCTTGGGCCTCAATTCGCAACTGAAAATATTAAAAGTGTTCAGGTTTTTATATTTAAAACTAAGTGTTAAAAGAACATTAAAATCATATATATATTATTTTCTCTCTTTTTTTATGCAATGTTCTGTACATGCAACACTGTAGCATATTTAGAAATGTCTGTTTGTCTCGAATAATCTCATCTTGATAGTGCTACATAGGCTGCTTCTTTTACTTGCATTTTCCATTTACAGGACAGCACATACCATACCACAGCCTCTGACATACTACAGGTAAGGCACCAGCTACTCGCAATATATCCTATCATATGCTATGCACAGCTGGAATACTTTAAGCTTCAATCATGAGGTTAAAACATGCAAATAAAAAGATATCATGTTCAGTTTAAGTCATGAGGGAATCAATGTGAGTCTTACTCTGTAGAGGTGCACCGTGTCCGAGACAAGCGTCCCTGTCACATAGACGACTCCTGATGAGTTGACACTGAAATAGTTAGCTGCCAAGTCGTCTCCAATTATTCGCAGTGTTACCGCATTAAATGGAGCCTAGGATGAAAAATATATAATGTATAAAATGTTGACATGATAAAGCTTTCTAAAACTGCCTTAAAACATAAATCACCATGATTTTATTTCTATAAAAATATTTTATTTTTACAATCACATTGTATTCATTTTATTTTATCTGTAGTAAACAAGATAAAGAAAACAAAAGAAAAGGAATGTTTGTTGACTACAATCAACATTTGTTTTGAAACATTTAAGTCACTCTACATACTCTGCTATAGAGTAGAAGCATGGGATCTTTTATGTGTACTTTCTCACACACAGGACAGCACACACCATGATGTTTAATAACAAAACAAATGTACATACTACATTATCAGCGTCAGTGACAGTAACGAGTGCCACACTGGAGCCAACACTCTGTGTCTCTGGTATGGTGACTGTGTACGGGTCACTGACGAACACCGGACTGAAGCGGTTCCTCGTCACCGTGATGCTTATCCTGCTCTCCTGGTTCGCTTGTCGACTGGGACTCCCCAAATCATAGGCTCTAACAAACAACTGAAATTAAACACACAACATGTTAAACTACACACAAAGAAAAGTTATAGGAACTGCAAAATATTCTAAAATGTTAAATGGAAGAGATAGTAATTAAGTAAATTTGATATAGATACTGTAAGTGAAGTAAAAGCCAATCAAAAGATAAAAAAACTTAATATGATTAAGTGGCTAGTTGCCAATTGCAAATTTTAGGAACAATTGGCGAATTTTATTTTAATTTGGCAAAACAATTTCAAGTAATAATTGCTATTTTGTTAGAAAATAACTGTGGGTTTTGCATTTTTTGAGATAATTTGGCAAAAATGTTTTGCTCACCCAGAGCTAGCCCTGACTTAGCCTCATAAACAAAATATCATATGGTGATTAATTCTGCTTAAGAATTTACCATACTACAATGATATACTAGTTTTTAAAATATTTCATGTGTATAATAAAAAAAATTTAAAACAATTAAAAAAAACCCACATAATCACATACCAGTAAATAGCTTTCGGCAAAAATATATTAAATATTTCATCCCAACTCGACAGTTGATAAGACTGAGTACAA
The DNA here is from genome assembly GCA_016106625.1 of Dracogyra subfuscus. Taxonomy (NCBI): domain Eukaryota; kingdom Metazoa; phylum Mollusca; class Gastropoda; order Neomphalida; family Peltospiridae; genus Dracogyra; species Dracogyra subfuscus. Next base: position 19,342 of record JAECMU010019999.1, read on the forward strand.
ATAGCCACATGCCAATTGTTACATATATTATTATATTAATGACTTGTATTTTAATGTACTTCAAGTATTATTGCAACAATATTAATATACATATATATATAGTTACTTACCACATACACAGAACTGAGCTGTGTGTCAAGAGTGAGTGACTTCCGCACTGTGACTTCTCCGGTTACAGAATTCACAAAGAAGAAATCTTCCTCATTAGAATCAGCTCTCGACGTGAAGCGGATCTCATTGTGAGGTGACTAAAATATTTTAATAATTCACACATTATATACATTTTAGGGACTGCAGTCATTATAGTTTGATGTGAATAAACTCCTCAACTCAAATGTTCTTGCATAATATGATTTCCACATGGTTGAAAAACGGCTCTCCTCATCACACATTGATAACACAAATTTATTTTACTCAAAATTACTTTGAATTTAACACCGAGATCAGTTTCTCTCCTACATAATTCAAGGAGAGCAGTTTCAATGATTTTCAAACCATATGCAGTGGGACTGTATGAAAAGACTAGGTTAAAAATAAAAATAAACCTTAGGGGCCGTTCACAAGCATACAAACTGTACACTGGGAGGGATGGGGTTAATGACAGTATGTGGGGGTTTTGTGGGGAACTGGGTTTTTTAAAATGTCACTGAAAGCATTCTTTGTTAAATACGATTTTCAGGAGGCAGAAAAATAGAGTATGCTTTGCACACTTGTGAATCAGACAACTGTGAATGGTCCCTTACGGAGAAAAAAAAAAGACAACGAATACAATGGAGGAAAATATTTCACCATAAAACACGAATACTAAACCAAAATCGGACAACAAAAAAATTGACTCCTAAGCAGAGCCAAAGAAAAGACGTTCGGACCCGATAGCAAAGAGGATATGAAGTTACAGTCACGTGACCAGAACTAGAGGGAGTATACAGTAAAATAATAATTATTTAGGCCATCCCTTTGGCTTTTGGGATGTTCACACCAGACGACTAGCCATTGGGGGGGAGGGGGGAGTGCACTTGTTTGAGGACAGGTAATGTGAAAAGAAATAAAGCTTACAGCATTATCGGCATCCGTGGCTTTCACTTGAACAAGGACTGAGCCGACAGGCTCTGTAGCTGGGATTGTTGCTTGGTAGGATGAACTGCTCATCACAGGAGTGTTCAGGTTGTGGAGGATCATGATTCGCACCACCGTGGTGTTACTTCGCGGTGTTGGTAAACCGTTGTCGTAGGCTCGCACACGAACGTAGAACGAGTTCTTGGAGACTCCGACTAGAGACCGGCGAAGACTGATTTGTCCAGAAGCTTGATTTATACGGAAGTAAACAGGAGCCGAGTCATCACCGATAATATCGAAATTAACCTGTTCAAAGGTATTCTGAAAGAAAAGAAAATAGGATATGTACTCGTAGTAAATACGGTTTGCACATTTTATAATTTCTGGTTAAAACAGAATGTTAGTTGTGTGTAGACAATTGTATTTATTTGTCATCACAACTGATTACTGTTCATAATCAGGGGAAGAAAATTCAAGTGAATTGACTAATACACCGAAATGAAGTTTCCACACATATTTTATCACACAACATCAAATAAAAATTAAATGAAAAAGAATAAATAACAGCACCAATAACATAAAATATTTTTTAAATATTTACCAGTTGGTCATTATCCACTGCAGTAACCTGGTAAACGGACGCACCAAGAGACAAACTCTCTGCAATGTGCGTCGAGTAGGGCAGGTTCACAAAGTTTGGTGTGTTCAGATTGCGAATCACAGACACCTGGACGGTAGCGGTTTGTGGAGCGGATCTGGCTGGCTTCGCGGAATCAGAGACAGTCGCCAGGAGGGTGTACTGCTCGGCACTGTCCTGCAGCAGCGATGTTCGCAGGCGGATCTGTCCTGTGTTCGCATCCAGCATGAAATACGCCTGTCCTGGGCTGTTTCCGACAAAGCTGTACACCACCTGATTATATGGGGAGGTGTTGTCACTGTCGATGGCTACGAGTTTGAAGATAATCGTACTGAAGTCGGTGTTTTCAAATATTGATGTGGATGTCATATAGTTGGATCCACTTGGCTCCATCCACTGTGGAGCAAATAGATTGCGGTCGATAGAGAGTGTTATGACTTCATATGCACTCTTAGCTGGATTACCACCATCTTTAGCAACAACACGGAGCTGGTAAAAAGAAAAAAAGAATGAAAAAGGTTTATTATTTATGATATCGAACGTATTAAGAAATAATAGCTAGTGACATACACTAGTTTTTAAAAATGCAAGTTCTTTTAAGAAGTAATGGTTAATGAGACAAGCTCAAGTTATATTTGATGGTATTTCCCGGTTTAAACATCACAGACTTTAGCTTCTCTCTTACTTACTTACTACCCATTACGCCCTCTGGCATTTATAGGGCAGCAACAAAATTTCTCCATTTCTCCCCGTCTCTGGCCATTTGCTGCATGGTGCCCCAGGTTATAACCATATCCAAATGTGCTTGGTTTTTTGGTTGTATTTTTTTCTCTCCGTTAATAGTTTTTCATTAGCAATAAATGTGTGTTGCAAGTTTGTAGATTAACTAAATTTTATATTCACCATCCCACAGACACGATAGCACATACCACAGCCTTTAAGATACCAGTTGTCGTGTAAATACTAGCAATTTACAAGTGAGTAAGAACTAAGGAAAACAAATATGGCAAATTGCCAAATAGCAGTGAAACTAGGAATACTAATAAAAGAACTGTATAAAACTATTACAGTATTACGACAGACGCACCCTATAGCTAGTGGCAGTGTCCGACACTATGGACTGTGTCATGTACACATCTCCTGTGGCACCGTTCACTTGAAAGAAGCTCGGAGCAGAATCATCACCAATAGCACTGTAGACCACAGTGTTATACGGGGCCTGAAATACAAATTGAACTTCATTTATACAAGCATAACGGTTACCTCATGTACATATAATCAACTGTAATGATTTTTATGTTTTTCTTTATATCAACAAATAAATAAAAAAGTCAATTAAAATTCTACATAACATAACATTCAATATAATCATGATATGGACAAAATAATTTTGGCAGTATTATTATGAGCACACAACAATAATGATGGTGGGATGTTAAATTGAATTTGATGTACCAGTCGTGGTGTACTGGTTGAAATAGCCCAATAACAAGGATCGATCCCAAACCAACTGTGCATTAAGCGAGTGCTTTACCACTGAGCTACATGTATGTGTCACATGACCTCAAACAAAAGGTGTATTCTCCCTATGTAAGTAGTTCAGTCTATTTACATAGGGGGAATATGCCATTTGTTTGAGGCCAGTCTATTTATATATAAGGAATGTCATTTGTTTGAGACCAGTCTACTTACATAGGGGGAATATGCTATTTGTTTGCGGTCAGGTTCAGTTGAAAACAAATAGTGATGCATCAACTTAACAATAAACTATATTTGTTTAAAGACAGTTTTTTTATACCTGAAGATCCCGATCCGTTGCTACAACTCTGAAGACACTGCTTCCGACATCGGTGGCCAGCGATACGGTCGCTCTGTACGGTGTGTTCTCAAACACCGGCTCAAACTGGTTTCTCACCACCAACACGTTCACCGTTGCAGACTGTAACGTCCTCAGCGGGGATGGCAGACCCTGGTCCTCCGCGGCGACCGTCAGCGTGTAGCGGTTATTGCTGGACGTCACATCCTCAGCGAGACTGCGCCGCACCGACACATCTCCCGAAACGCTATTTATGAAGAAGTATTCGAGAGCTCTGGCCGTGCCGAGCAGCGCGTATTTGACCACGTTGTTTGGAGAGATGATGTCAGAGTCGGCAGCCGTCACCCGAGTGATGGTGTCTCCCAGACTATGAGTTTCCAGGATGGTGACGTTGTACACACGAGGAACGAAAACGGGAGCGGCAAGATTCCGGTTTACAGTGATCACAACGACTGTCAGATCGGTCTGTGGTGGGGAGCCTTGGTCAGCGGCTTGGATTAAAAGCTGAAATGGAAAGAAAAGTAGATCTTGTTTAAGGTTCATAGTATTTAAATAAAACAAAACATTGAAGAGTACTTCTTGTTGAAACTTTCAGTTTGTTGCTTAGAATGTTTATTTCTATACATTCAGTGTGTTCTTGTTATTGTGATGTCTACAGAAGCTCAAGCTAGTGTTTTGATTTGACTGGTGTATGCTTTAAAAGCATACTATCACAGAAGTAAGGGCCTTATTTCATTAAAAGTGGATAATAAATGAAAATTACATTAAATTTTGAAAACCAAATCTGGCTATCGAATCATCCTAACTGAACCATGATGGAGTGAAATCCATGTCAACCCTCTCAGCAATTTCAGTTTTTTAATTATGGACCATTGCCCTAATTCTTTTATTTTTACAAAATATCATTAATAAGTGGAGTATGGTGGTTAAGTAGATGGTTGAATAAAGTACATTTAGGGACAAATCCAATGTATATTGTTTCAGGTAATACTCCGTAAGGCCGTTTAATAGGTCAGTGGTCTGTGACAATATGCCTTTAATGTGTAGCTGATAGGACCATTTGGCAGGCCACAGAAGTCGTAGTTTATTATATATTCAGAAAAAAACCCATGCAGAAAACTATATTTTAGACAAAAATAGCATAGTCCTACAATATTGTTTGATGATCAAATACCTTTAATATATTTTGTAATTAGAATTAAAGAACATATCACATACTAATATTTAAACATTAATATGTAAAAATAATTATCCTTGATGTTTAATAAATCAATTTAAATTTAAATTTTATAAGTTTCTATATAAATGAAATAATGAAACTTTAAAACTATATATTTTTAAAAAGAAAACATATTCTCACCCTGTATTCTGTTGTAGTATCACTGGCGACACTGTTCCGCAAACTAACAACACCCGTCGTGGCATCAACTTGGAAATAAGTCTGAGAGGTGTCAATATTTATCATTCGATACTGTATATCACCAAAAGATCCTTGAGTGTCGGGGTCCACAGCCTTGACCTTGAGAATGCTGGCACTCGTCGAGAGATCCTGGCGTACGGACTGACTGTAAGGTTCATTGATGAACTGCGGAGGATTCTGGTTTCGTACGACATTAACAAACACACGCACATCGGCAGTGGATGACAGAGGTGGGGAGCCGCGGTCAAGAGCACGGACAGTTAGCTGGAAATATAAATTCAATATATGAGACTCAAATTCAAAACATGTATTTACATGCCTATATTGAAGGTTCAGGCATGTCTCCCTCATGAGACTCAAACTCAAAACATGTATTTACATGCCTATAACCATTGAAGGTTTAGGCATGTCTCCATCCGGTTTCGACCCTTGACATGACCAGCAGCTTGATCCAGGTTTGATATACAAGACTGTACAAATAATACTTTAAAAAGTTCTAAGACTTTAACTGTGTGCTATCTGTATGGGCAACACTATGTTAAAGCCCTTAGTACACACTTAAAAAGTTTTACAAAAACGAGAAATAATTAAGGAGATCATACCAAAACAACTTTGATTTTCTGTACTACTATACAGAGCAGTCAGGTAGTTTTTAACATTAAAATGATACTTGGTCATTTTGTTTTTCATTCAGGCTAGAAAACAATATGTGAATTGTCTTAACTTTTTAACAGTGTCAGGTACTGCAATTTTGCCTCCAGTTTTATCTCAATTACTTTATGTATTAATAAGTTTGCCTTTTTAAAACAGAAGGCAGCATTTAAATATCTACACAGTATGTTTTGCATCAATGTATTGCATCAATAGGTCATTCCTAACCAGAGCTTTTATGATGTTGGATTATCTACTTAATTTCAGCCAGGGTTTCTAGATTATGGTAGCCCCACTCCCATCACTAGTGATATTCAATGTTGGGTAAGTAAACAACTACTATTGCCATGCTCGACAGCTAGTGAAATATTTTTGTCAAATACAGAAGTGAAGTCTATTATGTAAGTATGAATATACTACCTACACCCAAACCGCCAATGTTAGTGTTTTTAAGCTCTATCTCCCTTTTTAGATGACATATCTGATTATTACTATTAATTAGAAAAAATTGTATTCACATAAAGTAAAATAGGGCTAGTGAATTGTTAATCTTGGCTAGTAAATTTTAAAATTTTAAATCACTGATCCCATGGCTAGTAGATTTAAAATAAATTCTAGACATCCTGGTTCAGCTTACTTTATACTGTGCTGGATCATTCCCATCTGCCGTCAGCGATGTTCGAACACTGATCTGACCAGTCACTTCGTTGATATGAAAATAGTTGAGAGCCGCAACGTCTCCGATCAGCTGATAGAAGACAATGTTGTTGGGAGACTGAGTGTCGCCGTCAGTCGCCTTCACCGACACAATGGCCACTCCCAGAGCCTGAGTCTCCAAAACATTTGTGGAGTAGCTCGGTGCCTGCCAGACAGGGCCAAAGAAGTTTCGCTGCATGTTCACAATGACGATAGCTGTTGCACTCCGAGCAGGAAAACCATTGTCGCTGGCAACAATCCTAATCTATAATAAATCCATTAATTAATTTATTTATTTATAACTTATGAATGAATAAATTAATTTACAAAACAATTAAACTCATAAAAGTAAAATAGATTATCATACATATTACTTATATACAGGATGGTTGGGATGGGATGGATGGAATGGGATGGATGGATGGATGGATGGATGGATGGATGGATGGATGGATGGATGCATGGATGGATGCATGGATGGATGCATGGATAGATGGATCGATGGATAGATGGATGGAAAGAACAAAGGAAAAATGGATGGAAAAATTAATGACTGAATGAATGAATGCTATTACAAATCAACACTAAAGATTATAATTAATGAACTAATAAATGAATGATAATACACTTCATTTCAAGTGTACAGAGTACACACCGAGTATTTTTCAACATTGTCAGTCAAGAGACTCTTCTTTGTAGAAATGACAGCAGACAGTCTTGAAGTGCGTCCAGCTTCAAGTGTGAAGTACGACATTGCAGACCCATCTCCAATCATAATGTACGAGATCTGGTTGAACTGTGGCTGGAATGAGGATAAAAATTATTCATAAAACACGGCGGTAAAACAGTCCAGACATTAACCAATACATAAGGTTCACTAATTATTTTTACTGGGAAGTCAAAAAAATGCATTAATATTCAATTACAGCAATTTAAACATTTGTTACTGCTTAATATCATACAAAATAATTAACACTAAATTGAATTTCTAATTATAACATTTAATTGATATAATTTCATCTAGTTTGATCACAAATAAAAATGTACATCTAAGGAAGTCTTTTGATCTGATGATATTATTTAATTAGAAAAATTACAATTATTATTAACATTTAAATAATAAAAAGTAAGTTTTATTATGGTTCTTAAAGAAAAAACATGTTTTGTTTTCACATTTCCAGATATCAACATAACTGTCTTAAAAATGTTGCAGTAAATCTGTGAATTAAATCTACATACATTAATATCGGCATCTGATGCTATGATTTCCAGAACCGACGTTCCTATGGCAACATTCTCGGACAAGGACACCACAATGGATTGGTTGAAGAAGATAGGTGGGTTTTCATTTCTCAAGATAATCACTGTGACAACAGCGTTTGTAACGGCAGTTCGGGCACTCGGCAAACCATGGTCTTTGACCGACACAGTAATCTGAAACACAGACACAACAAATTGTTAATAATTCATAATGTTCACATTTTTACCCATGCATACGGTACTGATTTTATCATAAATGCAGGTCAGAAGTGAAAATGAAAATCAAACATTAAACGTTTTGGGTTTCTTTTTACAGAAATATGATAAACTCTAAATGAGATATTATAAGGAGGGTTGAAAAGAAAAGAAACAATTTACCTTAAAGAAATCCTAAACATATGATGGCCATTATTGTTCAATCCAATATGGACCATACTAATGCCAGATACAGGTAGTTCGATTAAAGTTTATTTTTTAATAAGATCTTGTAGTAAGTTTCACCTGGAAAGTGTTGGTCTGACTGTCGGTGAGAGATCGTTTGAGTGTTATGACACCCATATCACTGATCACGAAGTAGCTGATGGCGTTCTCGTCTCCAAGGATAAAGTAAGTCAGCCGATTGTGAGGACTCTACAATACAACAAAACAACAGATATTAGTGAAATGTACCTGTCAGGTAAATTAAGAATACAATTATCAGACACGTTTTACACTCCTCACTCTTTCAGTTTCTCCCTCTTTTTTTTTTTTTTTTTGGTCACTTCCACTCTAATTGTCTGTCTTAACCTCTCTTGGTCTCTCTCATATCCTTCCTCTTTTTTTTCTTCCTCCCTCAATTCCTCCCCTTTATCTCCCGTTTTGTCTCTGTTTCTCCCATCTACTCATACAGTAGGTTTTAAAGACCTGTCAATTTCACAAGACTCTTAAGAGAATTTCACACACATTTCACCTCATTCCTGTGCATTATAACATGTTATAACTATAGTTTGCTTTTATTTAACTATTTCAGTATACCAGAATAAAAGAGCACACTATAGCATTTGACAATACCAGTCACAGAACACCAAACAAATGGGATTTAAGCTCACAACATCTCACATTTCACACTGTGACACTTGCTTAAACAAGTATTATAGAAATCACACAAACCAAGAGATCATTGTCTTTGGCCTCCACCCTAATCACGGATGTGGCCAATGGGAAGTTCTCAGCAATGCTCTGTGTGTATGTTGTTGATTGGAAGGCTGGAGAGTGCAAGTTCCTTTGGACAGTAATTGTCACAGTAGCAGTCGATTTCGCGCCACCGCCATCAGTAGCCACAACTCTCAACTGAAATTATCACAATGCAAGTGATAAAGGGGTTATGTTATTTCTAATTAATTCCTATTTCTGTAAACTTATCAACAATGTAACAAATGTTATATATATTTTCATCATAATCATGAGATTTTATTTTAACTAATTCTTGTAATATTTTATAATTTAATAAAATAAAGTAATGAACAGATTATAATGCAGAATGCATGAAATTTTATTTACTATTTAGTTTATTTATTAAATCAAAGATTCAAAGTTAGTGATACTGTGTTAAAAGCTTTACATTCATTAAAATATAAAATACAACACAAATACAGTTGTGATCATTTAGGACCTACTCAACACATGTTGTCAAATCAAGTAATTGATTTACCCATATGATTTGTATCATTCTGAATCATTGCCCTGCCTTACTTTGTTTTAAATAAATGTGGAAAATCGAAATGTTTAACATATAGAAATTATTATTCGAGCTTGTGTGTCATACTGATTTTATGAAACAAGTGTCAGGATTTTTGTATTGGCCCAGCGAGACACGAGTTTCGTAAAATCAGTATGACTCACACAATTTCTTTATTATTCATATTAATATTGTTGTTTTCTTTATGAATTACAAGACGTAACTCAAAATGTTTCAGCCACAACTAGAAAGAGACGCAGAAATTATGTCATATTTCAAATGCACAGTCTGAGAGGTAGGACTGGAGTATGGAGAAGCAATGTCATGTTATGAAGTCATTTTCCAAAATTATGTCATTAAACTTGTTATGACACTTGTGCTTAGTATGATTATTATTAACTGGGATATGTTGTACCATATGAATAATAATATTAGATACATATTAAAAACATTATTAAACAATACGAGTAGGTGTTACTTACCACATAGGTAAGTGCTGAATCTCGCGTCAGTGTATTCTTCAGTACTATCAACCCATCATTGCTGTTAGGGAGTCCAAACAACTGACTCGAAGAGCTGTCATCAAGAACGGAATACGTAACAACATTGTAAGGAGTCTCCGTATCTAAATCTGTGGCCTTCACAGATAACACACTGGCTCCCACACTCAGTGTCTGGACAATCGAGAGTTCGTAAGACGCTGCCGTAAACACAGGTTTGTGGGAGTTTCGTAACACGTTCACCGTCAGTACAGTGGTTCCGGACTGGGTGGGACTGCCGAAGTCTGTGGCGCGAATGGTAACCTGGTAACTGTTGCTGTTTGAGACATCCGAGCGGAATGGCTGTCCGAGATATAGGCGGCCATCGTTTGGATTGATGTAAAACAAGCTGCTTCCAGACGCTGGGGTAATGTCAGCAATACTGAAGGCAATTCGGCTGTTAGGTGTATTCTGAAAAATTAACAGAATTCTCAGTGTTAAAAAGAAGAAAGCATAATTATTTAATTATCCAGTATTTTCTTGTGCTTAAAAACAGACAAATAAATTGAAGTATAAAATTGTTTTCAAATTGCTGTAAGCAGACGCAGTCATTCTTAACAGGGTGCGGGATGTAGCCCAGTGGTAAAGTACTCGCTTGATGCATGGTCGGTAGGTCCATTGGGCCATTTCTCGTTCCACCCAGTGCACTATGACTGGTATATCAAAGGCCATGGTATGTGCTATTCTGCGATAGTGTATATAAAAGATCCCTTGCTACTAATGAACAAAAATGTAGCAGGTTTCCTTTCTTTGACTATCAAAATTACCATATGTTTGACATCCAATAGCCAATGATTAATAAATCAATGTGCTCTAGTGATGTCATTAAACAAAATAAACTTCATTCTTAACACATCCCATCCCTCACCTTTAAATGAAATAAGAATAACATTTTAAGAAATGTTTAATGACATTTATGTTTTCAACTGGTTGTCATGCAAAGGTAAAAACAACTGCTAAAATAAATGTCAAACAAGATCCTGTCTAAACAGAAACTGTATCCACTGGATTCCGTGCAGTAGTATTAATACCTGTAAAATGAGTGTTTTCAATTATATAAAATATTACACAACTTGACCGTTTTTCTGTTTTCATGAATACTTTAAAAAACGACCTTGAACCTTAGTGGTATATGAGCATGTTAATATTACCATACCATCTAACTGCATTCTCCATTCACTTTCAACTGACTGATCTGAACATTCCAACAGCCAACCGCTGGCTAATTTAACCCATAATATCATGAGAATCCTGTGTTGTTGTTTTTACCAGTTCATAGAAAAGAGCTTGTGTTTAAGGTGATGATATAAATGGTATAGTCTTACCTCTGGATCATTGTCTACAGCTGTTGCCGTGACGATGTGTTCTCCCACTTGAGCTATCTCTTGCATTGTGATAGAATTTGAGGCCAGTGTCAGTACTGGAGCAAAATCATTGATATCCTGAAAACAAAATTATTATTTTTAACATTTTCTAAATTACAGACAAGTGAAAATATCTTAATAATATATTGGCTTCTTGTATGCTATTACAATTATAATATCTTTGCTTCTTGTACACTATTACAATTGTAATATTTTTGCTTCTTGTGTGTTATTACAATTATAATATATTTGCTTCTTCTACACTATTACAATTATAATATCTTTGCTTCTTGTAAATTATTATAATTATAATATCTTTGCTTCTTGTATAATATTACAATTGTAATATCTTGGCTTCTTGTACAATATTTTTCTCAACTTATTTTTAATGCATGATAACAGTGTTAAAAAAAAGAACAAATGTTAGGTAGAAATGTTTCACTCACCAGTACTGTGACTCTGACAGTGGCCGTGGATGATGGTGCTTGAGAGTTCTGTCCATCAGTGGTGGTAACATAGAACTCATAGAAGCTGGTCACTTCGTAATTCAACACATTTTTCACACGAATTTCACCCAATTCAGAAATGGTGAAGTCTGTTGAAGCTGGCCCCAACAACTGGTACGTTATATCTGGTACAGAATCAGCATCTGTAGCCTATAAAAGAATTATACTAATACAGTAACTGTTGTTTGTACCTACACAAAAGAAACGAAAATTACATGCATATAGTAACTGGTAGGAGGCAGTAAACTACCAAATATCAACATAAATATTTTTTTATTTTTTTTTGTTGGTTTGTTTAACGACGCACTCAACACATTAAATTACGGTTATATCGGCATCGGACATATGGTTATGTCGAGAAAAAAACCCAGTGGTCAGCTGACGGGGATCGATCCTAGACCGACCGCGCATCAGGCAGGCACTCTACCACTGGGCCATGCTGCCCGCTCAACATAAATAAAATTAGGTGAATTTATATAATATATATTACACAAAAATATCAACATAGATATCACTTCTTTTTTTATTGAATTAATATTGAGATCAATTAATTATGACATTATATATAATAAAATATTATATATAATGTCATAATTAATTGATCTCAATATTGATTCAATAAAAAAAGTAATATCCATGTTGATATTTTTGTGTAATATATATTATATAAATTCACCTAATAATAACAAACACACAGGATACAATATATATGACTACTAAAAATATTATATTAGAGAAAAAAACTAACAGCAAGAACCAAAATGTACTTACTGTGACTGTAGTAACAAGACCACTGTTTTCATTCTCTGGGACTGATGCTTCATAGTTTGTCTCAACAAACACTGGAATACTGTCAGGTCTGTCGACTACGTTAATGGTAACGGTTGCCGTGCTACTACGACTGTCGAAAGCCGCGTCACGTGCCACCACCAACAGCAAGTAGACTTTCTTTGTTTCCCAGTCCAATGGCTTAATGGTGGTGATCTGGCCCGACTCAGAATTTACTATGAAACTGAAAATTAAATTTAAAAAAAACAAAATATTAATAAAAAATTACAGTGGACAAACAAATCAGAAACAATTTTAGGTGTTCACCATTATCAACAGTTCTAGAAGCATTGCACGTAATGTAAATCTATGACTATGCTACAATTAATATTACTACTAACAGTACTATTATAGTTATAGTTTAAATATTTCATTTTCTTTCATCCTTACAATGCTCCATCTTTCATAATGACATAATTTTTCGGTGTGAAATAGATGCCAAACACATGTAAATGTACAACATGTATAAATGCTAGTCACAAACATAAACATGCAATATTTTGTGAAATTGGCTCTTGTTATTATTTTTGTGTGTGTGTGTGTGTGTGTTTGTGTCTGTGTGTCTCTGTGCATGTCTCTGTGTGTGTGTCTGTGTGTGTGTCTCTCTGTGTGTGTGTGTGTGTGTCTCTGTGTGTGTGTGTATCTCTCTGTGTGTGTGTGTGTGTGTGTGTGTGTGTGTGTTGTAACACTCCTCCAACTCCCCATAAACACCTTTTAAAGGCTTATATCAAACACTTAGAACATGAAATCAACTTACCTGCTTGAATCTAAGAAGTTTCTGTAGGCAATTTGAGAATTTGCTGTATTCGGTTCGTCAGCATCTGTAGCCTACAAGAGACAAACAATTTTAAGGTTAAACACAGTGATTGACATATAAATTAGAGAAAACATTTACATGATTTAAAATTCCACAAATTTAATAATATTCGATAGGAAATTATTAGACAGCATATGAAAATATATGGATGTAATGCTAAATCAACTTATTGTTCATTGTTATTAGTTTACTGAGCCACTGGGTCTAATTTAGTTCGTAAAACAATCATCTGAAGTGCTTGTGTCAGAGGACAAGGCTTCTAAACTATGGTAGCTGGTAAATCAAAGATGATTAGAAGAATGGGCAGAATAAAAGAATCCTTCATATGTGTCCATGTGGGACAGGGCTTGTCAAGTCCCTGACATCATAGTATGTACCCGAGGGTGGAATAGCCCTGTCCCACATGGATACATAACGGAGGATTATTTTTCTCCTATCCAGCAGATGAAAAACAAACATTTTAGGAAAACCTACTTTTTTTTATATCTTACAGGAGAAAGAAGGATCCAAAACCGGTAGAGACTAATAAATGAAAGCACATACCATGACTTGACCAACAAGGGCACCAAGCTCATTTTCAAGCACACTGAAGATGTATGGCGGGTTTATGAAGATCGGGTTTTGATCATTGATATCAGATATTTTTATACTCAGCGTTGTTGTTGCAGTCTGAAAATAAAAACAAGCCAATAAAAATATTAGTAAAATAGTGATCAACTTTAAAAAATAGTCATAAAATGTAAATGAGAGCTAGCAACAACATGAAATCATCTACTTGTTGCCAAATAATTACAGCCCACATACATGTATGATCAAATACAGTATTCACTGAAGCTTTGGTTAAGGCTCTTTGTAATATAGTAACATAGTTAGTAGGTTCTACTAGCCCAGAACAGACATTCATTAGCTGAAACCGAGGGCTAGTTGATTTGTCAAACCTTGGCCAATACACATATAATTATATATTTTTCTGCTTTAGCTAAGTCATAAAACAATTGTGATAAATGTTATAAGCACAACAAAAATACATAATTAATTAAATTGCCAAATGTTCTATTCCCAGTGTTGGTGAGACTTATAAAGGAAAAATATTGTAAGATGATTATTCAGGGCTCCCCAACCCTGATATTACCTATTTTCTGGGGATAATAAAGAATTAAAACAATTATTTTTTCATAAACACAGATTTGAACCAAATACAATGAAGTAAAAATCAACATATAGAAATAGGAGAAATATCTAGTCAGACTACATATATAATTTTCTTCAGCTGAGATTACCCGATGACTAGTGTCGGCTACGTGTAACAGCAGTGAATAGGATGGGCGACTTTCACGATCCAGTCTGTTCCGAGTTGAAACCAAACCACTAAAAAATAATATGTTTCATTAACACAACATTAATTTTATTTCATCATGAAACATCAAACAACTAAATTGTAACAAGTATAAACAGGAAAGAATACAAGCTATAAGAGCATTCGCATTCTCAAACAAACAACATGCCTAGCATATTTTTAAAATCTACCATGAAATAATTTTTAAAAAATCAAATATCTATAGCTCTAACCCTAAATTTAATCTTTGAAACAATTTTAAAATTAATAAATTCTAAATAAACCTAAATATATATTTCAGATATACAAGATAAACACAATGACCTATACAATTTGAAAATACATGATTGAAGTCCTGTTGTTTCTTATTAATAGGTTTAACTTAACAATGCAAATAATTAAGTTAGAAGGTTAAAACAATTTTAATATGACTGATGCCTGTAATATACATACGTATTACGTCCAATGACGAAATCTTGATTGTTGTTTCCGCTAATAATTTGGTAAGAAAGAACATCATTATCTGGGTCAGTCGCCTGAAAAAATAAAAACAAATCAGAGATGAGGCTTGAACTATAAGACACTTTATTGTTAAACAAACACTGCCTTTTCTTTCAATGTGTTTTAAACAAACACTGCCTTTTCTTTCAATGTGTTTTAAAACAAATTTGGCCAGTCTCCAGTTTTTTTCACCCATTCAGTACATACATGTATCCTTATGTCCTATATCCTCAACATTTGTTGATGGTTGTGTTAAGAAAAGCAATAAATGTCTTGGTTTTTTAAAATTGTAGCAGTTTAAGCTAGCTTACAATAACCAGGGGTGAAAGGTGGACTTAAAAAACGAATTACTGTATTTTTTCTAACTAGACAACAAAGGTACCTCTAATCTAAAATGGCACTTTTTCAGGATTGGGGGCTTGGGAGGAAACTGCTTACCTTCCCCACCTAATAGTGATCCTGCAGTGAATAAACTAGTTCAAATCTATATTATATTAAAATATATGTATTAAATTAATTTTTTAAGTCTCTTTGTACATGTATATTTCAATGTTTTTATAGGGGAAAAAAATGAATTCTACAATATGTTTGGGTTATAAACTATGCCCTAATCCTGTTTTACTTGTTAGTATATTACTTCTGTTTAAAGAAAAATTAAAATTCTATATTAAAAATGAAATCATCTTACCGGAGTTGCGAACACAGATGCTCCAATGGTGACCCCTTCACTGACAGTTATTGAGTATGTACTGGCCGGAATGGCCGGTCCGAGGTTTCCGACCCGCGTCACGTTGACCAGCACTGCGGTCTGCGAGGCTCTCCTCTGACCCGCTTCAGCCTTGTCTGTGGCCTGGATCGTGATTGTGTACAGCTCGTCTCGCGACACCTGACCCACCACCTGCAGGTTGCCCGAGTTTGCATCCACAGCAAATTTCCCTTCACCGTTGTTACTGACAGCAGATATCTCGTAAGTCACGACGCCATTGTCTCCACTGTCGGCATCTGTAGCCCGGACCTAGAGAATACACAGTCAAACATATGTTAAGCAGACAGTGAAGGGCGTTTCCAAAAGTGGCCTTTTAAACCAGGTGGCCACTTAATACAAATTCGTTTAGAGAGAGAAAATGTAAATATGGCCCTTTAACATAAGTGGTTATTAAATACAGATGATTGCAAGGAACAGGTTCTACTGACATGTGATTAAATTGACAAAGAACTTTACGCTCAGACAAAAAATCTGTTAATATTACTTCTTGTTTTATATAGCTCTTTTTTATTAAACATATATTCTATGTTAATCAACACTTGGATTGGACCAAGATAAAGAATTTAATGCAAGACTTCATACACAACTATCATTCACAATATCTGTAATTGATAATACAACTATTTTATTTCCCACATTTTAATTTAATATCATATATAACATTCAAGCACTACATTTAATGTTTCTTGTTGTTTTTTAAATTGCATTGATCCATTATTATTTTCATATGACAACACAGTTTAATTAGTGACTATTAATTAGGTGTGACACAAGATAACTGTGACATGTTGTAATGTGCTCCTGACTCACTGTGACAACTGTGGCTGGAGACCGTGAGTAGTCGGCCTCGGGTACCGTCATCACATATGTCGTGGCGGGAAATGTTGGTGAGAAATCATTTCTGTCAATCACTTCAACTGTCAGCGTCGTGGTGGTCGAACGTCTTTCCGCGGTGCTGGCTTCAGAGGTAATCAACTAGAAGTAAACAAAAAGTTTTCTTTTTAATTAAACTGTTACATACTGCATGCAGCTAGCACGAGCTACTAAAATATTCAGTTCAATTCTTTATTAAACATGGCTGTTTACAGCTTATCATAATAAATCAGTATTAAAAGATACATGTAACAAAATTAAAAGACACTCAAATTAAAAAAAAAAAGCTTATAGGCAATACGGTAAGAAATGCTGTTTATTAATAATTAAATAAATTAAGTGATATTTGTTTATGTCCACTGATGGTTTATCTGTGGCTATTTTAGGCAAGCCTTCCAAGCTGACCAGATCTCATTGTGAAACCGCTGAACCTAGTTGTGTTGACCACAGGGGAAACCATGTTTAATTTGTTTTTAACTTTTCTTGCCCATGCAAAGAATTATAGAATAACTAAATCAGAATAATATGTAATAAAAATATGTATAAAGGTTAAACAAACCAGGTAACATGCAAACTATGGTATCTTATTTATTTATTTATTTGTTTTGTTTAACGACGCACTCAACACATTATAATTACGGTTATATCGGCGTCGGACATATGGTTATGTCGAGAAAAACCCCAGTGGTTAGCTGACGGGGATCGATCCTAGACCGACCGCACATCAGGCGGGCACTGTACCACTGGGCTATGCTGCCCGCACTATGGTATCACACCGAAAGAAAACAAAACATCCACACTAAAATGTATCGTGTCTAAAACCAGAAAGTCATACCTGGAATTACGTCAATGAATTAATGAATGAAACAACAAATTAGAATGACATGTGATGACATGAAATACTGAGAGGATACAGCCCACTGGTTGCATCTGGTGCTTACCTCAAACACAACCCGCTGAGTTACTTCGTAGTCGAGGTTATCTGTCGCCAGAGCGATGTATCCTTCCTGTGTAACAGAGAAGATGGCCGTGTCAGTGACGGTGTAACTGTAAGTCTGACTCGGATCACTGGCAAGCTGAAAATAGAAAATGGAATATTTTTTTAATAGCAATTCACTACATTTAAACTAGGGCTATTTATGTGTTTAACATAACATTGTTTTTTTTACATGAGAACAAACAACCCACTGATGTTGCATTGTCTTCTCCTACTCAAAGAAGTAGAAAGGGATCTTTTATATGCAATTTCCAATAGACAATACAACATATATCATGATGTTTTATGTATTAGTTAGGACCACTAAGATGTAATTTAAACAATACATCAACAAATACTACCACAATGCAAAAACCAAAATATTTATTAAAAAATGGTGTGAAATTGAAAAATAATCAAATTAATTTAAACCCCAGACAAAATGTTTTAATTTTAATATTAAATCTATTTATTTATTGCAGTTGTGTACAACATATTAATTTTCATTAGTAATTTGCTCATTGATTGTTGGGGTTTTAAAGGAACACCATTTCACTAGTTATCACTATAGTTATAATACTCAGTAATCACTCAAATATACGAAAGTAAAGTACTTACAACATCTCCATCGGTAACGATCAGCTTCAGAAAGCGTGTTCCCTGCTGATCTAAAACGAGAGTTCCCCGTGGCGAGTTTTCTGGGATATAGCCGGTGAAGCTGTTGGTTGATGACCTCACAGTTGGCGGGAAGATGTTTGCTGCGTTCACAGTAACAGTGATCAATGCGCGCTCGTATCGCCGTCTGTCAGACTGCTCTTCAGCCTGTAATAAATAAACAAAAGAAATATCTTTAAAACAAGCATTCTGAAAGTACTGATAATTTGATAAAGCCATACATGACCCCTACTTGCCCCGATAAATACTTATATCTGCTAAGTTGAAGGGCTATATCACTGTCAAGCAAAGCCGTATGAAAGTCAAACTTGATCTGTAACTCTACATATTAAAGTTATACACAAATCTTCAGCTCAACATCTTAAGGCACTGCGAAAAACCAAATCCAGAAAGCCATGTGAGATAGACAAACAAAATCTATAGTCACCTCCATATTTATAGAATATTAAACAACTTCCCATTTTGTATCATGTTTATGTCCCGAGTGAAATAATTCTGAATTGTCACGAGCTTTAGCGAGTGACAGTGAAAATGATTTCATGAGGGACATAAACATGATATAAAATGGTAGCAAGTTTAATATTCCATATATTACCCATAATCGATCTTAGGTTATATCACTCAACTTGTTTGATTAACATTCCTGTTAGGCTGAAATGCACCAATCAATGACATCATCATTTGATGTCAAACGTGTTACATCCCACTTGGTTACATCTCATAAAGATAACTAATATCTGATTGAGAAAGAACATACCCTGATAATAATCTGTAAAGATGTAGTGGAGAGTCTGTTACTGAGTTAGTCTCATAAAGATAACAGATATCTGATTGAGAAAGAATATACCCTGATAATAATCTGTAAAGATGTAGTGGAGAGTCTGTTACTGAGTTAGTCTCATAAAGATAACAGATATCTGATTGAGAAAGAATATACCCTGATAATAAGCTGTAAAGATGTAGTGGAGAGTCTGTTAAGTGTCTGGGTCTGTTGTACCATAGCCGAGTATAT
>JAECMU010020002.1:0-11082 GCA_016106625.1 Dracogyra subfuscus
AATCGTGCGTGGGGCGGGACGTAGCCCAGTGGTAAAGTACCCGCCTGATGCGCGGTCGGTCTAGGATCGATCGCCGTCGGTGGCCCCTTTGGGCTATGTTTCGTTCAAGCAAGCGCTCCACAACTGGCATATCAAAGGCCGTGGAATGTCATATCCTGTCTTTGAGATGGTGCATATAAAAGATTCCTTGCTACTAACAGAAAAATGTACTGGGTTTCCTCTTCAATAGCCGGTGATTAATACATAATGTTTCTATAGTGATAACGATGAACAAAACAAACCGACTTTAAATCGTATGCAAATCTATCATGAATATGCGTCTTTGCAATTGGGATACTTGTAGTTTGCCTAGTTTGACGACACCACCAGAGCACTTTTTCTTTCTTTTTATTTTGTGCTCACTGAACATAGAGCGTAAATATTATTATTATTATATATTGTTGTGTTATTTCACTAGTTTATAATCATTCAGAAAGATGAATCAATAAATGTCCATCTTATACAAAACATTTGAATATGTTGTTGAACTGGAATGGTCAAGTCAAATCTAGGTGCGTCAATAGCTCACCTTTAAGTAGGCTAAAGGTGACAAATATTGAAAGTTACCTACATTAAAAGTAGCCATAGCAACGTGACACGTCAGCAAGTTGCCATGACGAACATAACGTCTTTAACACCACGGCTGTTGTGGAAAAACCATTTTTCTATCATAACTACTGAGAAAAACAACCAGCAAAGATGAAGAAAATTATTCTGGCATCCATGATTCTAGTCTGTAAGTAAACAAATCACAGGAGATTTTGATTTTTGTCTTTTTTCTTTTATAAATAAATTATAAATTGAACATTTAACTCCTGACTCATCACTAGAGAAATTAAAATCAACAAAGATGAAGAAAATTATTCTGTGGTATGTGCTATCCTGTCTGTGGAATAGTGCATATAAAAGATCTCTTGCTACTAATGGAAACACAATGTAGAGGATTTCCTCTCTGAGAGTATAGGTCTATCATATATGTCAAAATTAACACGTCTGACACCAAATAGTCGATGATTAATAAATCAATGTGCTCTAGTGGTATCGTTAATACAAAAATAAAACATTGCCAGAGCTGGCAGCAAAGAACATCAAGGCATTTTGTATATCAATGCCTTTGCCGTTTTTGATTAGATGGACGTGTAATTATATCCAACTTCTCATTTTTATAGGAACTGTAAACTCTCTTTTTCTTTGGGAGGGGTGGAGTTCTCACTGAAAATAGAGCTTAAATATTATTATTATTATATAGTGTCTTGCTATTTCACTAGTTTATAATCATTCAGAAAGATGAATCAATAAATGTCCATCTTATACAAAACATTTGAATATGTTGTTGAAATGGAATGGTCAAGTCAAATCTAGGTGCGTCAATAGCTCACCTTTAAGTAGGCTAAAGGTGACAAATATTGAAAGTTACCTACATGAAAAGTAGCCATAGCAACGTGACACGTCAGCAAGTTGCCATGACGAACATAACGTCTTTAACACCACGGCTGTTGTGGAAAAACCATTTTTCTATCATAACTACTGAGAAAAACAACCAGCAAAGATGAAGAAAATTATTCTGGCATCCATGATTCTAGTCTGTAAGTAAACAAATCACAGGAGATTTTGATTTTTGTCTTTTTTCTTTTATAAATAAATTATAAATTGAACATTTAATTCGTGACTCATCACTAGAGAAATTAAAATCAACAAAGATGAAGAAAATTATTCTGTGGTATGTGCTATCCTGTCTGTGGAACAGTGCATATAAAAGATCTCTTGCTACTAATTGAAACAAAATGTAGAGGATTTCCTCTCTGAGAGTATAGGTCTATCATATATGTCAAAATTAACACGTCTGACACCAAATAGTCGATGATTAATAAATCAATGTGCTCTAGTGGTACCGTTAATACAAAAATAAAACATTGCCAGAGCTGGCAGCAAAGAACGTCAAGGCATTTTGTATATCAATGCCTTTGCCGTTTTTGATTTGATGGACGTGTAATTAGATCCAACTTCTCATTTTTATAGGAACTGTAAACTCTCTTTTTCTTTGGGAGGGGTGGGGTGCTCACTGAAAATAGAGCTTAAATATTATTATTATTATATAGTGTCTTGCTATTTCACTAGTTTATAATCATTCAGATAGATGAATTAATAAACGTCCTTCATATACAAAACATTTGAATATGTTGTTGTTGTTGTATTGGAATGGTCAAGTCAAATCTGGGTGCGTCAATAGCTCACCTTTAAGTAGGCTAAAGGTGACAAATATTGAAAGTTACCTACATTAAAAGTAGCCATAGCAACGTGACACGTCAGCAAGTTGCCATGACGAACATAACGTCTTTAACACCACGGCTGTTGTGGAAAATGCCATTTTTCTATCATAACTACTGAGAAAAACAACCAGCAAAGATGAAGAAAATTATTCTGGCATCCATGATTCTAATTTGTAAGTATAACAAATCACCGAAATTGAACATTTAATTCGTGACTCATCACTAGAGAAAAGTCAAATCAACAAATATAAAGGAAATGATTCTGGCATCATTGATTCTGGTCTGATAGTATGACAAATCACAGTAGGTTTAGATTTTTGTTTTTCTCTTTTATACATAAATTATAACTTGAACATTTAATTCGTGACTCATCTCTAGAGAAAAATCAAATCATCAAAGATAAAGGAAATGATTCTGGCATCATTGATTCTGGTCTGATAGTATGACAAATCACCGGAGATTTTGATTTTTGTCTTTCTCTTTTATAAATAAATTATAACTTGAACATTTAACTCCTGACTCATCACTAGAGAAATCAAAATCAACAAATATGAAGATAATTATTCTGTGGTATGTCATTTTTGACCTAAGGCGTTAGTCTGAGGTCAAAGATGAAACATTTGCTGGCATCAAATAGACAATAACACCCGCAATACAAATTCAATATGGATAAGTCCATTGTAAACTGAATCGGTTTTTTAACGAAATAACTGTATATTTGGTATTTAAAAAACAAAACAATACCTGGCTAAAATCTAACTGTAGACCCTTGAATCGTCAACTTCGCCTGTTCCAATTGGTATCCTAATACAAATTTCATATAAGCCTTTTTTCCATTAGTTAATTTTCGTGATAAATCGGACGATAGATGTACGCTATCATGGGTAACAGGACTTTTTATCACGATAACAAAATTCCGAGAACTCGTCCGATATGCTGTCACTTAGCCGTATGTGTGGTGTTTTCGTTAACATATTAATTCCGCGTTTTCCGTTATATTTAAATGTCAATATAAATTATTTTCAAAACAATTACTAACTTCAGATGAAAATTATGTTATTGTTACTATTTGGTAATTATTTCGTGCCCTTTTAACTTTTGACACATCGTTAGCAGCAATGAACGTGCACCCACTCACCCCAAGTAAGGTCGATCGCAGCAGTCACCAGCATGTGTCTTGTGGTCTGCTCTTCTAGTTTGCGTTCTCAAAATGGTGCAAGCAGGTTCATCAGAAATAATTATATCACAATTTGAAGTACCTTATGTTTGTTTAGAACATACTTTTTGGGACATTGAAATTGATAAGGAAGTTGGAAAGACATGCATTTGAAACTGATTAGTATACATGAATATAAATTAAAACTGTATATCGGAAAACTTATTTACATTTTGCTTATCCTCTCTTCATATATGACCAATTTACTGCCACTTAGCATGTATTTACATATATCAAACATTTCTATCCCTGCTGTATAAAAGATATTTCAGTCGCCATTTTGATGTGATTTTCTTAGTTCTCAAATGTCTGTTTTTACGAAATAATCGACTACCTGTTAAAACCCTGTCTTGCAGAAGACTAAAACTATCAATCTAATTAAAATTAGCTCCACTATTACATGTGGATCTAACGACAGCCAGTTGGAGCTCATGTCCACCAATCAAAACCTTACTTGCAGAATCCTGCCAGTGATTTAAAAATAATTATCCTGAGGGTATACGACATGTTTCGTGTGAATTATGAATGCTTTAAAACATGTTTTATTTGATAAAATAAATAATTTGTAATGTAAAACTGAAGACTGATTTAGTTTGGGTTTTTCATAAATAAATATTGTTTAATGTAAAATTGAAGACTGATAACCCACCCCGTACCTATTGCGATGGTTTGCTGTACCGCGGCCACTAAAATAGACTCGACCGAGATTTTTAGAATTTGTATGCTCCCAAATAACATTATAAAAAACAAAGTGTGATTGGTCAATATTTAAATTATTATTTACAGATGAACTGTTACCTGGACATTGGGACTTGTTTTTAAATCACTGACAGGATTCTGCTAGTAAGGTTTTGATTGGTGGACATGAGCTCCAACTGGCTGTCGTTAGATCCACATGTAATAGTGGAGCTAATTTTAATTAGATTGCTAAAACTATCAAAGTAGATCGTGTTGTATACTAACACAGTTTTCTTTTACTTTATTTGTTCTGTAATTAAATTAAATAGTGAACACGATACCTAAAAACATTCGGTCGAGCACGGAAGTTGTGGACGTTACGGGTCACAATTCGAGCAAAATCATTTCATCGGTCAATGACGTAACTTTTTGTTTCTTTGAGTTAACGACGCCACTAGAGCACATTGCTTTTTGATTTATTTATTTTTTTGTATCTTATCATCAGCTATTGGACTTCAAAGACAGGCGTACGCTACAACAGCTTGCTCTGAATGTGCACGTAAAGCCCTATGACATGCCATGACATCAAAAGACATCTGATGACGTATATCTTTGTACACGCATATACTTTTTTATGTTGCAGATATGGCTACAAAGGTAAACTGCGAATGTGACGTCAAAAAGGCTGCGTCTTGCAAACGTGACTCTGGGTTATTTTTAGAGGAAACCCGCTGTCGCCACATAGGCTACCCTTTTACGATAGGCAGCAAGGGATCTTTTATTTGCGCTTCCCACAGGCAGGATAGCACAAACCATGGCCTTTGTTGAACCATTTATGGATCACTGGTCGGTGCAAGTGGTTTACGCTTACCTACTGAGCCTTGCGGAGCACTCACTTTGGGTTTGGAGTCGGTATCTGGATTGAAAATACCATGCCTCGACTGGGATACGAACCCAGTACCTACCAGCCTGTAGTCCGATGGCTTAACCATTATGCCACCGAGGCCGGTTTTTCAAAACAAAGACGAATATGGCATTCAATGCGTGTATTTGCTTATAAATATGTTTGACGCATTGCCATCATATCAACAGCTAAATCTTGATTCATCTCCTATGAAAACCAAATATATAATATAAATGATGTAAAAAAAATATATAATTCAGTCATCAATGGAGGGGGTGGGGGTGGGGGGGGTGGCAACGTAGCCCAGTGGTATGACGCTCGCTTGGATTTAAATCATTCTTAACATGGTGATTAATGGTTGTAAATAAATCATTCTTAAAGTGTTTGGTTTTTTTGCAGTGTTCCTTTAATTCATTTAACCGTGCTGTCATGCCATTTCTACAGAGGTTTTTGTCATCAGAAGAACCCTTTGCTTGCTACCGACCACGGTCGGGCTTCTGTTCCTCTTCCCATCCTCCTCCACCTTTCCTGTCCTGGACGGAGGAGCCGGCCGAGGCCGGCACCTGTGCCCATGACAGGCGTGCGCTACAACAGCTTGCTCTGAATGTGCACGTAAAGCCCTATGACATGACATGACATGAGATCAAAAGACATCTGATGACGTATATCTATGTATACACATATATTCTTTTTTTTATGTTGCAGATATGGCTGCAATGGTAAACTGCGAATGTGACATCAAAAAGGCTGCGTCTTGTAAAAATGATCTCCTGCTGTTGCCTGGAGAACGCATAATGATGGAGTTATGCATGTAAGTTGTTCTCAAATACATCCACCCCCTTATCCTACCGGCCTCGGTAGCGTCTTGGTTAGGCCATCGGTCAATAGGCTGGTAGGTACTGGGTTCGGATCCCAGTCGAGGCATGGGATTTTTAATTTGACTGGTATATCAAAGGCCGTGGTATGAAGTGGCGACAGCGGGTTTCCTCTCTCAATATCTGTGTCGTCCTTAACCATGTGTCTGACGCCATATAACCGTAAATACAATGTGTTGAGTGCGTCGTTAAATAAAACATTTCTTTCTTCTTTTTTTTCTTTTTTCTTTTTGCAGTGCACTTTGTATGCCTTTTATATGCTGATGATATACTGCACTTATTGCAACAAAGGTCCTGTGATCTACAACAATATTTTTCCCAGTACTGTAACAAATGGAAAAAAAACAAAAAAATTAAGTTAGATAAAAGTAAAATAATATTTTTTAATGGCAACAAAAATGATTATAAAAAATCTTATACCATAGGAAATCACAAACTAGAGAACGTAAATGATTACAAATATTTAGGTCTAACTTTCACTAAACTAAACAAATTTAATATAACTAAAAACATTTTAAAATAAAAGGCAACAAAAGCAATGTATTTTGTTCTATCAAAATCCAAAGACAGCAACTTATCAATAGAATGTAAACTAAAATTATTTGACTCATTGGTACTTCCGATTCTATTATATGGGTGTGAAATCTGGGGTTACGAAAATATAGACATCGTTGAAGCCATCCACACAAATGTTTTGAGACATATATTACCTGTTAAAAAAGGAACCCCACTTTTCATGTTATATGAAGAACTAGGAAGAAAACCTCTTAAGTTTATTATCCAACAAAGAATTATAAGTTTCTGGGCCCGGATTGTCTCTGGCAAACAAACAAAAAATATCGTTCTTATTGTATCGGCTAATGTTAAACGACTCTTCTTTATATAACTATCATTATAAATGGATCTGACATGTAGAAGATATATTCAATAACTTAGGTATGACAAATATTTGGTTGTCACTTAGATTTATCTGAGTACGTTCTCTTCTTGATCATGTTAAATTAAGGCAAAATGCCCAGTATCTACAACAATGGAATAGTGACAAATCCTCATCATCAAGAGGCAAAACTTCTTCTATATTTAAAGAAAATCTTTGTTTAGAGAAATATTTTAATTTGTTACCACAGAAATGCTGGACAACTTTATTAAAATTCAGAATATCCAAGCACTATCTACCAATCGAAACAGGACGCTGGAACAATATTCCCGTAGAATATAGAACAAGTATATTTTGTAATAATGATATTGGTGACGAATTTCACTATTTATTCATGTGTACGTTTTTTGCAAACTCCCGTAAATCATTGTTAAAACCATATTACTATATTAAACGTAACATGCTTAAATTTAAACAATTAATGATAAATAATAAAATAAGTGTTCTTAAGAAATTGTGTAAATTAATAAGAGAGATTATGGACAAATGCCATAAACCCTAAAGAACAACAGAAAAGTATTTTGGATAATTATGTTCGAGTGTATTATTTCTTTGTTTTAGAATTAATAACTCATTTATATTGTGTATATAGTGTTCACATACGTGTTTTTAATATACCATATATCAGACAGGTACTACTTGCATTACTTGTATATTATCATTATTTCGTCATAATAATACGAGTATGAAATTACCATATTATCTCTTGTAAACCCCATCTTGTCACCGTATCATATTGTGTATTGCATGAACCTCATATTTTGCTGTGTAACGGCCTGAGTCGTAATAAAAAATTTGTTTCTGTTTATATTCTGTAAACCACTTGCACCGACCAGTGATCCATAACTGGTTGAAGGCCATGGTTTGTGCTATCCTGCCTGTGGGAAGCGCAAATAAATGATCCCTTGCTGCTAATCGGAAAGAGTAGCCCATGAGGTGGCGACAGCGGGTTTCCTCTCAAAATATGTGTGGTCTTTATCCATATATCTGACGCCATATAACCGTAAATAAAATGTGTTGAGTGCGTCGTTAAATAAAACATTTCTTTCTTTCTTTTAATCGTGGTGTCCAATACATCATTATCAATAGAACCGTTGAGGAATGACCGATTCTAACCAATCCAATGTTGTTACACGGACA
This sequence comes from Dracogyra subfuscus, assembly GCA_016106625.1. Taxonomy (NCBI): domain Eukaryota; kingdom Metazoa; phylum Mollusca; class Gastropoda; order Neomphalida; family Peltospiridae; genus Dracogyra; species Dracogyra subfuscus. The sequence goes on from JAECMU010020002.1 coordinate 8,060, forward strand.
ATGGAAGCGTGATGGAGGTGGGAAGTTGGCATTTCCCTCAACGGTGATAGCACGTAGCTGAATACTAGTTTACTGTTAGGCCAAGTATACCAATTATTTTTTCAAAGTATTAAAGGGACATACCCTAGTTTTTTTAAACACTAAGACATAGTTTTGACTATTATAGGCGTTTTTTGATAACTAAAATCATACTTTACTTAAATTTTATTGTTTAAAGTATCTATTTCCGTACATTCGAAGTGTTTTTGGTCATCCTGATGTTTTTTAATGTCACAAAATGCATTTCTCATATTTTTAAAAAGGCACGTGCCTCTGAGAAGTAACAGTTATGTAGTCGAGTTTTATTGTATTTTAGAGGGTATTTCACCATTTCAAAGTCAAAGACTCATGTTTCACTCAATTGTAACTTTTTCAAAATGTGTTACAGGTTTGTAAATTAAACTAAACTTAATGTTAATTTTCATGAACTGAAACTAGGGTATGTCCCTTTAAAAACAACACAAAACACAAGTTGATACAAATGTTGTATTTTGAAAGTAGGGCCTATACTAATTTGGCGATAAATAAACACGAGTATACACAATAAAACCCATAAAATGATAATATCACAGCGCACAACAGCACTAGGGGTGAAATGTGCGATTTCATAAAGGACCACTCATAACGAAGGTGAATAAATTTGACCACAAAGAACATGTTTCAATAGCGTGTATGTCCACCATGTGCATGTGTGCAAGCATGGACCCGACGTCGGACAGAATTCCGTCCATGACAATAAGGTTGATCGATCGATCGATTGACTGACTGACTGACTGATTGATTCATTCATTCATTCATTCATTCATTCATTCGTTCGTTCGTTCATTCGTTCATTTATACGCTACCATTTTTCTACTTCACAGCGGTCAACTCAAGTTCGTGGCTTGCCTGACTAGTTCGGACTGTGGCAATGATGCCATCTATGGCCCTCTCAAGCTCGAGGCCATTCAGACCATGAACAATATCTGTAACAGCGGTGGGTATTTTCCTAATGTCTGTAACAGTGGTGGGTATTTTCCAAATGTTTGTAACAGTGGTGGGTATTTCCCTAATGTTTGTAACAGCGGTGGGTATTTTCTTAATGTTTGTAACACTGGTGGGTATTTTCCTAATGTTTGTAACAGCGGTGGGTATTTTCCTAATTTCTATAACACTGGTGGGTATTTTCCTAATGTTTGTAACAGCGGTGGGTATTTTCCTAATTTCTATAACAGTGTTGGGTATTTTCCTAATGTCTTTAACAGTGATGGGTATTTTCCTAATGTCTGTAACAGTGGTGGGTATTTTCCTAATGTTTGTAACAGCGGTGGGTATTTTCCTAATTTCTATAACAGTGTTGGGTATTTTCCTAATGTCTTTAACAGTGGTGGGTATTTTCCTAATGTTTGTAACAGCGGTGGGTATTTTCCCAATGTTTGTAACAGTAGTGGGTATTTTCCTAATGTTTGTAATAGCGGTGGGTATTTTCCTAATGTCTTTAACAGTGGTGGGTATTTTCCTAATGTTTGTAACAGCGGTGGGTATTTTCTTAATGTTTGTAACACTGGTGGGTATTTTCCTAATGTTTGTAACAGCGGTGGGTATTTTCCTAATTTCTATAACACTGGTGGGTATTTTCCTAATGTCTGTAATAGTGGTGGGTATTTTCCTAATGTCTGTAACAGTGGTGGGTATTTTCCTAATGTCTGTAACAGTGGTGGGTATTTCTGTAATGTCTGTAACAGTGGTGGGTATTTTCCTAATGTCTGTAATAGTTGTGGGTATTTTCCTAATGTCTGTAACAGTGATGGGTATTTCTCTAATGTATGTAACAGTGGTGGGTATTTCTCTAATGTCTGTAACAGTGGTGGGTATTTTCCTAATGTCTGTAACAGTGGTGGGTACTTTCCTAATGTCTGTAACAGTGGTGGGTATTTTCCAAATGTTTGTAACAGTGGTGGGTATTTTCCTAATGTTTGTAACATCGGTTGGTATTTTCTTAATGTTTGTAACACTGGTGGGTATTTTCCTAATGTTTGTAACAGCGGTGGGTATTTCCCTAATTTCTATAACAGTGCTGGGTATTTTCCTAATGTTTGTAACAGCGGTGGGTATTTTCCTAATGTCTGTAACAGTGGTGGGTATTTTCCTAATGTTTGTAACAGCGGTGGGTATTTTCCTAATTTCTATAACAGTGTTGGGTATTTTCCTAATGTCTTTAACAGTGATGGGTATTTTCCTAATGTTTGTAACAGTGGTGGGTATTTTTGCTTAATGTCTGTAACAGTGGTGGGTACTTTCCTAATGTGTGTAATAGTTGTGGGTATTTTCTCAGTGTCTCTAACACCGGTGGGCATTTTACTAATAACTGGGGTGGTTACTTTCTTAATGTCTGTAAGAGTGGTGGGTATTGGTCTAGTGTCAGTGACAGTGTTGGGTACTGTCCTAATGTCTGTGACAGTGGTGGGTAATTTCCTAATGTATGTCACAGTGCTAATCGGAAAGTGTAGCCCATCAAGTGGCGACAGCGGGTTTCCTTTCTCAATATCTGTGTGGTCCTTAACCATATGTCTGAAGCCAAATAACCGTAATTAAAATGTGCTGAGTGCGTCGTTAAATAAAACATTTCTTTCTTTCATCATTTCAGACGGGACCAAGACAATTGTCTCGATGTCTGCCATGATCATTGTTCTCCTCGCACAGTTCTTCATGTGAACAACGTTCAGGTATGACGGGGGGTGGAGGAAAAAAACAACAAAAAACCACACTTTTATTGAACGACGCACTCAACACATTTTATTTACACATATTTACATATCCTAACAATGTTAGGATTAGGTTTGACCCCCTCCCCCCTCCCCTAATCCTAAAATAAAAACATTGATATAATGTGTACTACATCGACCTTCGATGGACTGATATTTTACCTGAAAAGCAATCCGAACATGGCTTCTACCCCCTCCACCACCACCTAAACACCCACCTTCCACCACCACCCACCGACC
>JAECMU010020004.1:4962-16354 GCA_016106625.1 Dracogyra subfuscus
CTCTCTCTCTCTCTTAACAATGAATGTATAAAACTACACTCTTCAAAGAGGGCACAAAAACATCAAATCCTCAAAGAAAATTGTAACCACCATTCAAAGACGAATCTCGTATTGACCAGGCAATAAATAACAATCTAATAATTAAAACTGTTTTTTGTTATGACATTAATATTGGCTTGTCGGTGGAAATGTGATACTCATTAAAATACACCAACAGAGCAGGTTGTTTTTTGACTAAAAAAATAAAATAAAAAATAAAATCATAGTGGGGTAGAAATTGCTACTAATATTTCTATAACAATGTGGTTTATTAAAAAAAATTATCAGTCCTAATAAGTATTATAAAAATACAATGTCAAAAACAAGTAAAGATTTGAAAATATTAACAAACATGCTTCCTGAATGCAAATGTAATTTGTAAACATGTAATCTATGTTTCATGCACTGAACAATTATCGCAATGGAACAATTCAGAGAACAAATTAATCCTACAACAGACAAGGTTTTCAAAACCTCAAACCCAACAACATTGATATAAATTTGCAAAATGTGCTGAACAGCAAAACCAATAACAATATCATGTTACAATACTAGTAACTATTAAAACACTATTCCAGACGCATTTTGCATTCCGTTAATAATAACATGCATGCAAGTATTAAATGGAAATGCATTATCACAGTATACAATACATTCCCACCTTTGTTACAAACTACATAATAAATATTAGTAGTACATCACATATTATCGCATGATGCATCTAATTTCGCCACCTACAATTTCCACACTTCATTTTTTGCTAATCCTCGAAGACAGTTGTGACCACTATCAATATATTTGTTTGATATTCAACTGTATAACTATTGTTACTAGTTTATTTGAATTGAAAATGATATGTTTGGCTGTAGCATTTCCACAATATTTGCCCATTATGTTGTCTGAATTTTACGTAAGTGATGGACGTAATATTTTGCTTCAGTTGATTTTTTAGTAATAGTTCTGTTGGTGGCGAGTTTTCCTCCAATTTTCAAGTGCATGGGCAATTTGTCAATAAGGTGATCCTTTTTTTGGTAATTGTTAGAAAGTGGTATCTTTGCTATCTATAATGAAACAGTGATGTCTCATTTAATTTTGTCTTTTCTTCGTGTTAGTGACAAAGTTTCTGCCTGTGGTTAAGGTCTTGTCAAAGTTTGTGTGCACACAAGGTGGTAACATTTTGCTTTCCTTGGTCTCGTGGATACTTTTCTGTCCTCAAGGGTGTGTCACATTGTGACGAAGGTTCCACAAGATTAATGTCTTTACTCCATATGGTCTTCTACAGGAATGTCTGTCACTGGTATACACGTTTGTCTGTCAGTGGTAAAGGTATATCTGTCTGTAGTGAAGGTTTTCCCGTTAGTGGTGAAGGTTTGCCTGTCAGTGGTGATGGTTTGTGTGTTAGTTTAGTTTATCCATCTGTGGTGAAGGAATGACGACTTGCTTCAAACAGTCTTGTGAAGGTTTGTCTGGCAGAGGTGTGGGTATGTCATGTGGTGTCTGTTTGTGGTGAAGGTTTGCCTGTCAATGGTAAAGGTATGTCTGTTGGTGGTGAAGATTTGTCCGTCTGTGATCAAAGTATGTCTGTCTGTGATGAAGGTGAATGTATGTCTGTCATTGGTGAGTAGCGTCGGTCTGTGGTGATGGTTTGTCTGTTAGTGGTGAAGGTATGTCGGTCTGTGGTGATGGTGTGTCTGTTAGTGGTGAAGGTTTGTCTGTCTGTGATGATGGTTTGTCCGTTAGTAGTGATGGTTTGTCTGTTAGTGGTGATGGTTTTTCTGTTAGTGGTGAAGGTATGTCCGCTTGTGGTGAAGGGATGACATGTTGTTCAAACTGGTCTTGTATAGGTTTGTCTGTCAGTCGTGAAGGGATGACATCTTGTTTCAACTGATCTTGTAAAGATGTGTCTATCTTTGGTGGAGGGGTGATGTCTCGCTTTATTTTGGCACTTGAAAATGTATCTGTCTGAGGTAAGGGTGTAATGTTCATATCCGCCATGTTGTATGAAGGTTTATCTGTCTGTGGCAAAAGGGTATCATCTTGCTTTATCTGATTTTGTTGAGACTGTTCTCCTTCTGGTGAAGCTATGTTTTGTTCCATCTGGTCTTGTGAAGATCCATCCGTCTTTAATTCATCTTGTGAATGTTCTTCAGATGCAGGTGGTGATTCTGTTGTTAGAGCAGGTTTCATCTCTTGCTGACATATTTCACGTTTTGGTGAAATGATATCTTGCTGTATTTGATGTTGATACGTTTTCACTTCTAAAGACTCTATTTTCGTCATGTGTGTCACAGGTGAACATTCTTGTATCATGCTCCCTGCTCGTGGTGAAGGTGCAATCGAGTCTTTTTGTCTGTCCAATTCTTGTTCAGGCATTTCACTCTGGGTTGTTTGGAATTCTGGTCTTTCCATCTGAGATAAACAAACAAAATCTTGTACATTTTCTTCCATCTTTTGATTAAGTGTCACATCATGTAGTGGTGTCAGTTTTACTGAAGATGAATTATCTTCTTGCACATGCGAAGCAGTCTGTTCAACATCTAATGGTGAGGAATCTGGAATAGCTGGCTCATTTCGATCTGTGCTTGGTGAATGCGAACCATGGATCTTATGTACAATTTCAGTTTCATCAAGACTTTGTTGAATGGGTAGTGCTGTCATGAAAGTGGCATCATATATTTCTTGGATTGTTATTTTCTGTGGAGCACTTGAAATACTTTGCTCACTTATTCTTGTTTCCTGTGCTGATATATCCTGAACGTTACCATTTTGTTGTTCAACAAAATCTTGATCCACATTTTTACTGTCTACATAGAGATTTATTAGCAATATTTCATTGCTACCTTGGTCAGAATGCCTTCTTTGGACAGATTTAGTGTCAATCATGCCTGGATGTTCTTTATCTTGTACCGATTCCTGAAATTCATGATCCTGGCTCGTTCCATTTATTAAAGAAACATTTTTAATATATAGAAGGGTATCATCATTTGTTTCCTCTTTGGATGATGGTTCTTCAAATGTTTTAACTTCACTAACAGAAATCTTCTGGATATTTGCCTTAATTGTACCAGCCAAAGCCTGTATGAAAATGTTGTCCTTTAATTGTGATTCTTTAGTGGAATCCACAACATCAGATGAAGTTTCAGCATTAGCTGAAGGTTGAATCTCTTCCATTACAATAGTTTCTACATTTGTAATACTTGTGAATGCATGCACCTCATCATTCTTCCCATCTGGCTCCAATGTCTCACTCAGTTCCTCTGAAATGTTAGTGGTGTCCACTTTATATACCATATTAAGAGATGACTGGTCTTCCCCGTTGACAACAATACCATTGTCTGATATATCTGAAAGCTCCCCTCTGACTTCCAGCTCAGGCAGATTATCTTCAACAACCCCTGTGTTAGTTGGTTGAACATCAACCACTTTTTCAATTTTTGTCTGACATTCATTTATCTTTTCAAAATCAGGAGATTCAGTGTGGTCTTCATGATCAGATTCTTCATGACTGACAATTTCTCCCCTCTCCGAGTCCTGTTCTTTTAGATCAAAAACCAATCCCCATGGATCTTCTTCCGACACATCAAAAATCATTCCAGCTGGATCACGGTCTTTCACATCAACCTCCATTTTCTCTGGATCTTGTTCCTTCAGATCAACAACCATTTCCTTTATATCTGGGTCATCCTGCAGATTAAGAACCTTTCCAATTGGATGTTCATATGCAGTGTGTTCATATTTGGCAGAGTCCAGAAAAGATAAGGGTTTACCTGTTACCATCTCCTTGGTAGTATCAGCAGCAGTGGAATGTAATGGCAGAGTTGGTAGAATGGTTGGTCTTAAATAGTCATCTTTAATACATGGAACTGCAGTCTTTTCCATTTCCTTTTGTTGAAGGTTCACTTTTGTCAATGAAGCTTGGCTGAGATTTGATGATGAACGACTTTCAACTCTTGGACTTAATTCTCTTGAAGACACTTGTCCTGCTTGTTTCTGGTGCAATGCTTGCAGCTGGAGAGCCACCTCCTCCAACTGACTTTCACTGTCTGAGGTATCACCCATTTCAGAGCCTCTGCTACACACCAATACTGGAATTCCTGCATGCATGTCAACAGTGAAATGGCTATCTTGCACCTGCTCCACAGCAGACACACTTCTTGGGCTACTCTTTGTTGATGAACAGAGCACAAAATCTGGCTTTTTATCAAATTCTGGTACATCAGTATCTAATAAAACACTTTGATCATTTTGTTTAATAAATGCCACTGCTGTATTAAATGGCAATTCCATATTTGTGCAAGATCTATCACTTTGCACTTTTTCTATCAATATCTGGGTATCAGTTTCAGATTTTAATGTATGAATGTCGATTTCTGGGATTTGTTTCTTTTTCAAACTAAATTCAGTCAAAGGCCGTTTACTGTTAATATCAATAACTAGACCCTCAACTTCATTCTCAGTACCTCTACAAGTATCGGTATTATCAGAAAATGTAGACGACGTGAAAGATGTACTGACGTCAGTACTGACGTCTGTGGAGCCTAGGTAATCTTTTGAGGTATTGCTCCAACGTACTGCTATCATGGAGCCTTGTTCTGTATCATCCTTGTCCGTCGTTTCACTGGAGGTAGAACTAAAAGTAGGATTGTCATTTACGGCTGAGTCAGAAGTCACATTTGACGTAATGTCTTCTTTCTGTGCCTGCCTGTCCACAGAACTAGCTTGCATATCTTCTAAAAACCTGATTGCAACTATGTGCTCTATACTATCTGTGGTCACAATCACATCAGGAGCTTGCTCAGTATCTGCACTTTCTTTTTCTGGCACTTTTGTTAATGTTTCTGAAGATGAAACTTGATTGATGGATTTAGTTTCAACATCCATTTCTTCAGAAGTAATTTTCTCATCTCCTGACACTCTGACTGAAGTCTGCTGACAACTTGTCTCTTCTTCTGTTGATGACTGTGTCGATATTTTACTACTACTGGATCTATGCTTTCTCGTTCTTTGTTTTCTTGATTCAACACCTCTAGTCAGTGTTTGTCCAGACGATGACAATAAATGGGTATCCAGAGGCAGGAGCTTCTTCTTCACTGATATTTTACTGGAACTTGATGACAGTACGCTGCTCTGTGGACTGTCTGATCCTCTGCTTGGTGTTTTACTTTCAGAGCAAATGCGAGAATCTACAGACATCCCACTTATATCAGAATTCTTTTCACTGTCTGCTCCTCTTGATGAAGCAAAACTTGCCATTGAGGATGATCTACTGTTTCCCTTTTCTAACTCTGTTTTAAGCATAATTTCTTTCAAACCTTTCCTGGAAGGAGCTGGGATGTCACCTGGCTTTAGGGCACCTAAATCTAAGCTATTAAGAGACATAATGCTAGCAGATGAATGTCGTCTTTCTTGCTTGATATTTTTTGAATCTGGGACATTGTCCATGGTGTTATCTTTCAACACATCTGCATGACTTTCACTTTTGCTGTCTACAGACTTGCCTAATCTTGTACTGCTGACAGAATCTAATGTTTTGACTGGTTCTGTAGAGTCTGGGTAATCAGTCTGCTTTTGCGGACCTTTGTCAGATGGTGTTTTCGGTGTTTCCATAGTAGATGTATCAACTGATGCAAGATCACTATGAAGACCAGCAGTTACATTTTCTGTTTTCCTCTTTTGTTCCAACTCAAAAGCAACTTCTGTTTCTTCAGCGGAACTGTTCTTGGATCTTGGAGAGGGCACATAGTTTTCAGCAGGGTAACTATTTATTTCTGAATCATCATGCATCTGCATTCTCTGTTTGGGTAATTTCTCAAAATCAGATCTAATAGATTCAAGGTTCACCATTGGAACATAATCTGTAGTTTTTATAGATGTTAAAGCTGCTTTATCATTTTCTGCAGAAATGATCTCCTCCTGATGTGGTAGACATGCAGGCAACATTCCTCGACTGCCTTCAAATTCTGATATCTTGTTCTCCATTTCTATCTGCTCATCAGTGTTGGCCCTATCTGGTAATGACAAACCATTCTGCTCATATTCTGCTACAGGACCAATTGATGCTCTGCTTAGACTAGATTCACATCTCTTCTCATTTTCTCTCTGGACAGGTGACAGCACTCGTGGAGTGTACTGTACTTCAAGTGGTTGATCATCTGGAATATCCTTCTCTACAGATGCTCTACTGGAGACAGACTGAACATGGCCACTGGTTCCAACTGCATAACATTCAGCACTGACTGGAAGATCTGCTGGTAAGGAGAAGTCATCTTTCAGTCTTTGATCAAGAGATAAGGAGACTGATTGAACATGATCACTAGCTACAACTGCATCACATTCAGAACCTACTGGAAGATCTGCTGGCAAGGAGAAGTCATCTTTCAGTGTTTGATCAAGAGAAATGTCTTTTTCAAATGAGCCTCTGCTCAGTCTGGAAAGAGATCTTTCTGTTTCAACTTCTGGAAGATCACATTTTCTGATACCTCTTCCATGGGGTATAGGTTCATTTTGTTTGCCTATGTCAGTAACGTCCTCATCCAAATGATCTGCAACACCAGCATTCAGTCCACTATTGCTCCAATATTTCGGTAAGACTCCTCTTGATGATGAACAGGTTTTATCAATGCTTTCAAGGATCTTATCTTTTTCAGCTGACAACTGCTCAGCAGTAACATAGAAAGGATCTCCATCTTCAACGAAAACACCAACTTCTTGTTCGTTCCCACGCTCCTCGGGAACATAAGCATATGCAGATCTATAATAATTTGTTTTCTCAGTTACTAAGGAAAATTTTGTGTCCATTAACTCTTCTGTTACTGATCCCCTGCTTTCTTCTTTCAGATACTTATTTCTTTCACTCTGATTACCTCTCCATGCGTCGGGATTTGGAGGATGGATGTCTTCATCATAACCTCGGTATTCCGACGAACATTTAGAGTCAACACTGCCATCATAATCCTCATCATAGATGCAATCTGTGTTAGCATGTTTATCACAAGTAAGGGAGGTACATTTCAAACTGGATTCATTATCCTTTTTCACCACAGCAATGTTCTGTCTTGTCCTTTGACTTTTGGGTCTAGCACTCATAAAGTCCTTTTTAGTTGTTTCCGTCTCGGATCTTGAAACCAAATCTGTTGTGGTTGTGTCGTAATACTTTTGTGCGTAAGTCATATACTTTGACAACTTGCTATCAAATGATGACAATGAAATACTGTCTTCATCGGTAAACACTGGCCTGTTGTCAAACAAGTTGTGTCCTGTAGGAATATCATCTCTGGAAGAGTACGGTGTGGGGATCAGTTCTCTGGAAGGTCTGGGAGTTGACATCCAGGCGGTTTTGATGGTTGGAAGTGATGTGTTCGGCGAAGGTGGGGCCACTACGCTGTAGTGGGAGGTAGTCAGTGGGGTACATGAGAAGGCTGATGGTGAAGACTCTTTGTAGATGTAAGATGTTGTGTAGTCGGAGTTGTAGGAAGAAGAGGTATTTCTGTAGGAACCTGAGGACGAGGACGACCCGCGTCTCACTAGAGATAGAGGGTCAGCTGTAATCTGAGCAGTTCTTCTCCTGAAAAACACAAAAAGTCATTAATCAACTTTGAATGCAAACATTTTAAAGGAATTGTCCCAAGTTTCCTACCATTGTTAGAGGCTTCTGATAAATAAGGCTACATAATCACTACAGGCCTGCACAAATTGCACGAACGGAAATGGCAAATACCAGTCTAGCTAGAATACTTATATTGTGAATTGTAAGATATTCTCATTGGTTGTTGGATGTCACCAAAGGAAATTCCTTAAAAATGCGGCCAATCGGAAATTGCGATACTTCTATTAATAAACGTTAATCGGTAAACTTCGGCTGATTACGGGAAATTGTCAAATATCACACATGGCGATCAATCGGAACTCCTCGTACATTTTTTACATCTAGCATAGCGGAATGTGACGAGGTGTTCCAATTGACATGGCAATGATTTTCCAATGAAAAAAGTTATCATGGCGGCAAAAGATACAGTTTCGGCGAAAACATTTAAGAAATGGCCTTTTTCGAAGTACTTTGATTATGTCTTGAATGATGATAATCGTATAGAAGAAATTAAATGTATTCCTTGTAGTCAAAAACGGTCGGAAATTGTAGCAGAGTCCAAAAAAAGACAACTTCGTGGTTCAGTACTTAACAATGTTAAACAATACATCGATGGAGTGAAGTATATTCACAGGCCAAATGTTGATAGACACTGCAAGCCAGGTTCTCTCCATAAGTTCGCAGTGAATCTCATCAATAAATACCACCTTTATAATATTTAGTATGTCTGTTGTTTATATACAGTGATTATACACAATGATAGGTCATCATTATACTAATTCAAATTTAATTCAACAAATTAAAGTTTTGAGAACCATATCTACTAAGAAAAATTTGACTGTGTATAAGTTTGATGTGTATAATATAAAGGTATATTATTACAGTTATTTTTACTTCAACATAACAATGGTGTTCTTTATTAAAATTATTTTAAAGTTCTTTTTCATTTTTTTTTTTAAACCGGTTATGCAAATCAAAATAGGTTATGCAATTTTGTTTGGCATAACCGATTTTCCAGTTATGCAAATTTTTAATTTGTGCAGGCCTGCACTAAAATAACATTTTAAATAAGTTTTTCAGTTTAGAGCATCAGTGTCTCTACATCCAGTGTGCTTTATAGTAGCAAAAACTTATTTTTATTTGTCAACAGACATTTCATATGAAAAGTATGTGATATTTTTCAGATGACATAATTTAAGAATTTGATAACTTTGCAAATTAGATGTAAATGAACTGAGGTCATGGCACTGGCTTTATTGACTTTTAAACAAACGTACTAGGGTGAGACTCCACAATTGATGTATGCATTCAGTCATCAAATAAAAACATTTCAATAGCAATTTTACACTAAAAGCTGTCCAGCATTCAGAAAAGAAAAAAAATGTTATGCACTAGTTTATTTTGATGTAAGGACATCAAAAATGATGTCATTCGACTCCTTTCAATTCAAAAAGACACCACGTCACATATTCTTACATCATTTGAATATACAGTAATGGCAGATTGGAATTAAATTTGAATGTAGAGTAAACAAAAACGTGCGGTATTAAGCTTGAGATTATATGATAAAGAGATTATTACCCTCGTGTGTTTCAGAATTGTCATTATCATATATTAGGAATAAAAATAATGTATTATGCTTGCCAGAGGCTCACATAATACAATTTTTATTCCTAATATATGATACTGATGATACCGAAAAACACTCCGGTAGTAACCTCTATGTACATACGAAATGATTGGGAGTTAAATCTAGTTTATATTACTACAAACATTAGATCTACAAGACACATACTGAATATATAAACACTGATGGTAAAACTACATATCCACAGTTCATGAACTGATTATGATTAATCCGTGATTCAAATCAATGATTAAAACATTAATTATTAATGAAATATGATAAACAAAATATAGAAACAACAATTACATGGTTTACCACATATTATGTACCAATGACAAAACTACTAATCTATAAATCTGACTATCATTATAAATGAGTTGCAGTAATTTAATGACACTAATTTCAGTTAATGTAATTCAAGAACAGACAGAAAGATAAATATATTTCGGGAAAGGAACATATTCTTATTTTCATTTGAATGTCAAATATACAAAAAATAAATTTCATCTTCGGTTGTGTTTTTTTTTATTTCTTAGAAATTAATTTTTAAATCTATTAAACTGTATATGTCAATTAACTAAACTAAACTCAAGATCCCTCATGCTATTAGTATTGAGCTTGGTTTAAATATGTACAAGTTCATGAGATAAAGTAACATCAGTACCAGTGACGTACATGCTATGCCAGTAAAGAGTTTGATGGAAAAACATAGATATTAATAAATATGTTACGGGTATAATTCAAATCTAATTATGTGAAATTTTTGCAATGGGATGGATGAACGGTTTGTTTTGGACCAACTACTGATAATAATGTATCCATTGAAGAAGGTGCTGTCTGATTAATGATGTCCTGACTTGTTCAAAGGCTAAAAATGAAAGGCTGAAAAACTATGTTCTTATATTGTTTAGAATATAAACAAATTATTTGATTTATTTGTATCACAATGACATAGTAATTCTATGTGACACAACACCATCCCAAGTTGTTCCTACATGTGAGGTTTGTTGGTCCTGTATGCAAGATATGGTGCTAACAAGGATTTACTGGTATGTGCAGTAAATCGTGAAAAATAGATCACAGTGACCTAGTAATAGTACACGACACATCATACCAAGTTGTTCCTACATGTAAGGTGTGTTGGTCCTGTATGCATCTGTATGCAAGATATGGTCCGGACAAGGATTTACAGATATGTGCAGTAGACCATAAAAGGTAGATCACAGTGACCTAGTAATAGTACGCAACTCACCATCATACCAAGTTGTTCCTACATGTAAGGTTTGTTGGTCCTGTATGCATATGTATGCAAGATATGGTCCGGACAAGGATTTACAGATATGTGCAGTAGACCATAAAAGGTAGATCACAGTGACCTAGTAATAGTACGCAACTCACCTTATACCAAGTTGTTCCTACATGTAAGGTTTGTTGGTCCTGTATGCATATGTATGCAAGATATGGTCCGGACAAGGATTTATAGTTATGTGCAGTAGACAATGAAAGGTAGGTCAAAGTTAACTAGTAATAGTATGTGACACACTGCCATCACAAGTTGTTCCTACATGTGAGGTTATATGGTCCTGTATGCATGTGTATGTAAGATATGGTCCAGACAAGAAAACATTAAACCCATGACAGACGGGCGTATAAAAAAGCAGTATTGATTTTTCAGTACTGATAGAAGATTATGTCTCTGGTAACAAAACAGAGGCGTAGGAAGCGGGGGGGCAAGGGGGGCATGTGCCCCCCCCACTTTTCAGACAGGGGGGGCAAAGGTATGTTTGTGCCCCCCCACTTTTAACCCCAATATTAATTATTTGGTGTTTACAAAACTTGCTAAAAATAAACCAGACCCGCAAAAGCTGTTATTTAGATAATTATCCACAACCAGTTTCAGCTGTCATCAGCTGTATTAAGATTCAAGTATGTTTCAGTAGAACAATGTAACTGTATTACAATGTAACCTAGGTTGGCGGGATCAGTAGGCCTACAGCTTTCTCCTAGGAACGTGTGGCTGATAATTATGGCATCTAAACGAACGATTGAACACTTTTTTAAATCATCCTTTTCATCAAAGAAATCCGGAAAAGCTGATGAAGAAATGAAAATGCAAGGTAAATAATTTATTTGCTTCTGAT
>JAECMU010020014.1:0-21455 GCA_016106625.1 Dracogyra subfuscus
AAACATTCACTGGAGTTGTTTGTTTTTTACTGCCATATCTACAGAGCCTTAATGGTAGTGGTATTAGAAAGCACTTTACAGTTTAGATCATATTGAACTGAAGCACAAAGCATTTGGATTAGCCAAACCCATTGATGTGATAAGAACCTGTTTAGGCTTGATGTGAAAACACAGCCGTGGTGTATTGTTATATACTTATAATTACTGGTACGGAGCTGTTAATAATTTCATGTACTGCATAGCTCATAGTTGGAGCACACCTCCCTTATGAAATAGAAAACCTGTTACTTGGCACATGACCGGGGCACCGTGAAGTGCACATCTATTACTTGGTTATATACAATAGAAGAGAACTTCACATACAAGCTTTCGCTTTTATATTTTTGTATATATGGTCACTTCAACACCAACACCCTTTGAATAATAATAATAAATCATTTAGCTGTGTTATGAACACCGTGTCACTAATGTGTTTACAATCCTTTATGAAAGGATAGGAAATGTTTTATTTAACAATACCCTTTATGAAAGCATTACCACGTAAGTAAATGTACATCTATATATAGTATATATGTATATTTCTTATATATATAGCAGTGAAATATATAGATCTATGGAAACGGTGTAACCATAAAAGTCATATTCAGTGAAAAGTAATATTTTAACTGTATTTTAGCTACTTTGTAAAAGTGCATGATTAAATTATCTCCCTTTGTCTCGGTTCTTTGTATTTAAATTTGATGATTACCAATGCATCTGATCGTATTTGAAAAATACAAAATGTACTTATAAATAAAGGGATACGAAGTGCAATAACGATAACATATCTAAAACGAATTGAATACAAAGCTAAATAATGATGACACAGTGTAGTGTCATCGAGTGTAAGGGGAAGAATTCAATGGCGTACATTTTCTGGAAAAGTTCCATAGGAAGAAATATATCATGACATTACGTGTTTTCGATAGGATAAGCGAAAGATATTACCCAAAAGCGAACAATATTGTCAAAAAATAGGAAATATGTCTATAATAAATGGTGTTTTTCTGAATATGATTTTTATGTCAACTCGTGATGTGTGAAAACCATATTTTTTACTCATTGCTTCACAATTCGTGAAAATAATGTTTTCACACATCACTCGTTGACATAAAAATCGTATTACAAAAAACCCATGAAATAGCCTCTACATATGTATATTTAATGTAATAGGTGTAACATAATGCCTAACTACACTTCCTTTATAGGGCCATGGCAACTGTTAAGATTTAAAAAAAAAAAAAAAAATTGTATTTAAAAAAATCAACACTTCCACTGTTTGAAAAAAATTCTAGCTGTACATATTTGTTTATAAGAAACATTTAAAAAAGAAAGTATGATATTACCCCAAAAACACATATTTAGCTGTGGGCATAAAAGGTATAAAGTTATCTCTTGGGAATGTTCATCATATTAAAATTATATGGTCAGATTACAAGAAACCAATTTTGTCTTTAATGATGGCCTGAGTGATGTACTGAATATGTACAACTCTTTATCAGCAATTATTAATTTAACATTACTTCACTAAAAAGATCTTGGGGTGATCAAAACAAACAAAAAGCATGTTTTGCTCAAATTTGTGTAATTTAAAGCACAGGTGATATCTTTACAGTGTATAGTTACGAATAAAGTTCATGGTTTATGAGTATTTGCCGATTTTTGATAGTTATGTTCCTTGAACTTAAAAACTATATGTTACAACTGTCTCGCATGGTTTTCTGGACATTTTTGTTTTTGTGCGGTGCTTAAAGTTGTTGAACTTTACTTTTGTGTATAGCTTTACATTGTAGAGTTACAGATCAAGTTAAGAGTGTTATCGTGATTTGCTCATTTTATAAACTTGGGAATGTTAAAATAAATATAGTTTTCTGGGCCCTGTTTTATGAAGTGATTTTAGCGCTAAGATAACCTTAAGTGCATAACTATCTTACACAGTTACGGTGATCTTAGCGCTAAGAATGCTTCATAAAATAGGTCCCTGGGCCACGTTTTACGAAGCGACCTTAGCTACTATCGAACTTAGTGATTTAAGGTTGATATTATGCTACTGACCTTAACATTTACAACCGTTCGACGAAGCAACCTTAGTGCGATTGTAAACCCAAACTTACTACAGTAGCAATCTTAACTAAGGTTAAAATATTATAGTCCATCCCATCCTCCTACAAACATGTTTTCAATGTCGTTTGACGTAACAAGAAAAGTAAAAGCATTTTGGAAATAAGATTTTTTTTTAATACTGTTTTTGTATCCAATTTAGCAAAAAGTCGGCTCCAAAATAAATAACTTGTAGTTTTTATTTATAGATCGATGACAGTCATTCTTCGCACCCCTGTTTCGGCTTCATACACAATAAATAAAACATATCCAACGAGTTTTTTTTGTTATATGATATAATTGACAATGTACTTTTTATAAATTTCATCATTTTAAAACTTAAACTTAATATTTTGTTTAAAATTCTGAAAAATAAAAACCTACCAAAAGTAAACTGCGTTGTCTGCTCTCGGAGTTATTTTGACAGGGGTCATGGTTAGTAGACTAGTTTTTATTTTAATGTGGCGCAGCCTTGTAATTTTGAATTTAAATGACGTCAGTATTCAAATGATGTCACTTTCCATCTTATAATTTAACAATAAACTCGGTGTATGACGTTTCCTTTTTTCATACACAATAAATAACACTGGGAAAATCCCAAAGCAAAATTTCTATTGATTTTTGTTTTGTTTGAAAATTACTAATGCATGTGGGGGGATTAAAAAAAAAAAAAGAAAAAAAAAAGGTACTATTTACGAAATTACGGTAAGATATGCTATATTTATTATGTACGAAGTAAAAACAAGGGTGCCAAGAGTGACTCGTCCATCATAATGTTAATGGCGAAAGAGGCCGTCCATTCCAAATCCGTTCGAAACACATAGCATTCCGTGGTATTCGATACCTTCGTATTAGTTCCTCGTCGTTGGTTGTCGAATTTTATGCTTCTGTCGCAAAAAAAACCACATTCCATTTGCCTTTTTCCCTTCCTCCGCGTTTTTTAAGATCGCGACCTTAGAGCTTACAATAGGTGTAGACCTATTGTAAATATTGATAGTAACTTAAGGTGATTGTAAGCTAAGGTCGTTTAGTAAAACGGTCTGTCGATTGTAAGAGAAACTTACGGTCGCTACCTTAGGCACTTAAGGCGATAGTAGCGCTAAGATCGCTTCGTAAAACTGGGCCCAGGACTTTTGCTGCAACATATTGAGCTCACATTTAGCATAGAGGGAGTTACAGACCAGTTTGGGTTTCTTGGTAATCTACAGTTTTAATAAAGGTCCCTTGAACCTGTATATATAGCTATATCAAGTAGGTTTACAGATCACGTTTCAGTTTTATGGGAATTGTTCCATTCTTGACAGAGTTATGGCCCTTCACAATTTTTCAGCTCAAGGTAACAGCTGAAATTGTGCGTATGTCTTTATCATGTAAAGTTACAGATCATGTTTGACTTTCATGTAGTTTTAACCCTTTTTGACAAAGTTGTGACCCTTGAACTTAGGGGTATTACACCATTACAACATCACTATCATCCTGTCAGAAATGTTATATTCATATCATATGTTACATTTTCATTTTTCATTTGTAATTATTTTTGTGTATATATCCAATTAAGGTCCAAGCATGCTGTCCTGGGCACACCTCAGTTATCTGGGCTCTGTCCATGGCAGTGGGTTAGTTGTTAGTGAGAGATCAAAGGGTGTAGTGATCTTACACCTACTCAATGAGTTATTAAAACTCACTCCTAGTGGAAACCGGTACCAGGCTGTGAAACCAGTATCTACCAGCCTTACATTACATCTTAATTGCTATGTATTATTAACAAATAGTTATTTCAGTACTTGAAAGACAGACAGGTTAAACATGTTGTCATAGGCTACTGCTATACTACTGATAAAGTAGCAAAGGACCTTTTAAATGTATTTTCCCAAAGGCATGGCATTTAATGCACCCATCATGGAATGCTAGTTGGATGGGAATGTTTTATGGAAGTTATCATCCCAAATCCATAAATTCTGATGAATTGTTCCCCTTTAGTTTTGTATCCATCCTTCTGTCTAACTGTCATATATTTTTCCTGGACTTTGTTTTCAAAAAGCCTTTAGATATTGACCTATATAAATCAAGTTTAACTTTCATAGCAATTAACCCATTTTTGATGGAGTTATGGCCCTTGAACTTAGGAGATGTGAAAATTTGTTTTCTGAAATCTTTTTTTACAGAAGGCCTTTTGATATTGACCAGAAATGTTGTGTGTAGGTTTATCATGTACTGTTACAGATCAAGTTTAACTTCATGGTGATTTACCCACTTTTTACAAAAGTGTGGTCCTTTAATTTCGGAGATACAAAACATTGTTGGCTTTGGTAGGGAACATGTATTGCTTTAGCATTACTTTCACAATGCTTGTTTTATTTATTTATTGCTAATGTATGTACTATGTTTTATTCATAATCTCCATTGTATGTGGTCATGTGGGATAGAACAAGTACACTCAAGGTGGTGGACATTTTGACTTGGGACAAGGCTTGTTGAGCCCCAGTGTCAAAATGTCCACCACTGAGGGTGTACTTTTTCTATCCCACATGACTGCATATGATGGAGTGTTTTTTTCCCATATGGGCTGACTTCATGGCTAGGGATGGGAGAAATACCAGTTAGTACTTTTGTCAAATTTAAAATATCCCATAAATATTCACATGGTTGTGATCTAAAACATATTTTGCAATCTAAATTTATTTTCAGAAGTTTCCAAAATTCAGAGCCCCGACTACAGTTTGTTTTCCACAGCCAGAGGTTTTAAAAAATGAGTTACCTGAATCAACAGGTGACAACAAATATACCAAGGACATGGTGCCAGGCTATACAGGTGTGTTCATTCTGCTTTTTATTATCTTTTTCATGTAAAGTTAACATGCTACAGGCCTAGGCTGACACAGGCCACTTGTTACGTAATAAAAATATTTTTGAATGGCACGGACAGCTGATGGGAATAATTGGTAGTGAAAATATACATTGGTCTTTATTTGGTCTATATTTGGTACATATCAGTTTCTATTTGTAGGATATATTCCCACCCTTCCATTCAAGTTTGGTGCAACATACAAGAACGAGTGTGACTTGTCTATCGATGAACACATCAGTGCGAAAAAAAAGAAAGAGTTCAAGACAGAAGATATCCGACGGCAGATGTTAAGTTACCCCAGACTGACTGCAATATCATGTGACCCACTTGTACGAGACAGACTAAACCTCTACAGAGATACCCACCCTACAAGACCTACCTTTATAGGTGAGTTCACACAAGTTTGCTATTGATTTTTCCAACTGCTTTTTTTTTCATAAGATAATTAAAAAAAAAAAAAATTCAAACTTTACTCAGATTACCTAATCTTTAATGAAAGTTGACTTAATTTGTATGCTACTTATTTCAGTTTTATTACATAATGTATAGTTTTATCACCAGTAGGAATTTATTTGGTGTATGAAAAGTAGTAACCTGTCATAAGGCAACTGTACAACCTATAAATAACTTTCATGTTGTTTCACAATAATTTTCTTAATTTTCATTACCACACTAAATTTGTTTGCATAAAATATTACAAAATTAACATGTTTGATGCACAGGTGGGTTTTTAAGAGAACATATTGATACTTATGTGGATTTCCTAAAATTCCAAATTTTAGTGCTACCAGCAAAACAAAAATTTCCTGTTCTGTGATCTTTGATGGAAAGCCCACATTAACCCCTTCTTTTCAAAACCCGTTAAAGTTTTCATAAATTTGTCCAGTCTAATTTTTATCTCTGTATTCAGTCACTCGTCACTCTTACGTGTGTTTGTGTGATATTGTTTTTGTTTTTTTAGAGGACAAACGGTCTCTTCTGGAACCACCCATGCCTGGATACTTGGGCTTTGTACCGAGAGTGAAGACAACTGAAATTGGGCTGGGTTGTAGATATCACGAGAGTGCCAAGAAGGGTTTCGCAACATTTGCACGAGAAACGGACAGACATTCCCAGCTTCAGCAGTGTGTCACTGATGATAGGTAGGTAACAGCTATTTTGTAATATGACTTAAAATAAAGAAAGACTATACATTTTATTGTGTGGAACAGAAAGTAGCCGGCTTCATCTAAATTTGCATTTACCAGCTAGCAGATGTAGGTGGCTATATTTAATGAATGCAAAGAGGTGTATAATTATTGCAAGCATGAATAGCAGGTGATGGTATAAACCGCTGCTGAAAATCGTTGCCTGCTACCTACTAATTGAAAACACACAAAAATGTTGTTAGTATACATGGACTTGGCAGATGGCAGTTTCAGAAGGTACTGGCTGAAAACAAAAAGATAGAATTGATTTCTAATGAAATGTTTTAGCCAAATTAACTCATTAAATCTAAAGCTATCATGGTAAAAATAAGTTAAGATCACAGATGTCACTTCCTATATCAGGGAACATTTTACATTCAGAATATGTTGTGATTAATGATGCAATTTTAGAGATTGTTACAGAATTATTCCAAATTATTAAATACTAATTACTAATTCATTTTTCCAAATTTTGGAAACAGCATTCTCCCTGTATACTCAATACTTTTTAATAGTTTGTGTAAACATCTATAAATTATTTGGGTGGTTGCTACCAGAATTATGGGTAAATTTCTTTTGTGGATATTTGGCCATTAAGTTATTAATATTGTTGTTACTGAAAAGGCCTAATAATTACACTAACTTTAAACCCAAAATATAGCTCAAATTCATTTTTTAGCATTAACTCATAAACATGTTTCTTTCTTTGTAGATATACTACGAAAACTGACATTCAGCGGGCAAAAAGTGCCCCCATGTCCTTTAGCCGAAGAATATATGTTAATGATGGCATGATACCAAAGTACACTGGATATGTTCCAAGTAAGTTTTGCAAATACACTTTGAACAATTATTTCTTTAAATTGCTCCCGAGATCTCTTATTGATAGTTTGGGTGCATTGATAATTTTTAATGTTTTATAAAAGGAAGAAGGAAGACAGCAATGTTTTATTTAATGACATACTCAACACACATTTTAATTATGGTAATATGGTGTCGGACTTATGGGAAACCGGCTGCCACCATACCATGGGCTACTCTTTCTTAGCAATAAGGAATCTACATGCAGCATCCCACAGACAGGATAGTACATACCACAGCCTTTATTGTGCAGCACTGGCTGAATTGAGAAATGGCCCAGTGGGTCCACCAATGAAGATCGATCAAGACCGACCGTGCACCAGGCAAACACTTTACCACTGGACTATAACACTTCTTTTTCTATAAAAGGATTGACCATATATAAATCTTAAGTGAGAGTTAAGTCAATAGTTGAACACAAACCTGATGTACAGTTAACAATGGAATCTTGTTCTGACCGATGCCTCATTGTTGGTACAAACAATGGTCTGTATAGTGCAAGCCAGTTATAATCATTTAATGTAGGTGACTTTAACCAAACATCCTTTATTAATGTAGTATGTTATATACTACACCTACAAAGGTATTTCAGGCTTGTCACAAAACAAAATTACACTTTCACGATGATGCACCCCAGCACACACTTTCTTTCATCTAGTTTTTAAGATCAATCTGAAGGATTACATTTTTGCTGTCATCTGGTCGACTTTTCTTTCAACAGGATAGTAAAATTGAATTACTCTTAATTGGTCTTTTTTTTTTTAAAGAAGAAGAAAAAAGTGTTGAGTTAAATCAAACAAACTTGGTTTTAATGATGACCCTATTATTTGAAATGTTGGATACTAATTATTTGTTACTTTTGTGTTTGTTTCAGGAAGACGTTATGCATTTGGCAACACATACGGAGACACAACACGGCAGCTTGATGTCTGTGCACATGATAAAGATTGTTACGGTGCTTTCACACGTCTGGGCCAGTCTGTAGCCTAACCATACAACTAGTAGCGGACTTATTATTTTATTACCAACTAAAAAACATCTGAAACATTGCTTTCTTTCACAAACATTGCACAGCGATTAATTGAAATTATTTTTTAGAAAGCAAATTGTTTTTAATGAAAACTGACATTAGTAATCTTATTTGTGATGATCAACATCTGAAATTTATAAGATTTCTTTCTACAGATTTATATTGATGTTTCACTCGTTTGGAATACTTCTTTATAGTACATGGTCACTCATTTTGGATAATAATATTGCAAAAGTTTTTGTAGAATTTTTATACTGTTATTATACAGCACAGGAACCTCTACATGAAATATTACTGCAGTGTGACACTGTATTTGATGTTGTTTATACATACACATACATGTACAAATTAACAACTGAAATGATATGGAATCGGAATTTTTACTTCCTCCATGCCACACATAATATTACATTCAGCATTAACCAGTTTACCTTTATCTAATATTTTGTGAATGCCTGTTTTACTTTACGGTATATTTCAGTCCTGTCATTTTTGGAATTATCTCACATCAGTGAGTTTGTTGGAATTTGTTTTGTTTTTCTGTGTTTGCACTCACTTATACATGTAGTACTGCACCGATTTTAAATTGTACATTATGTGTACAAAATACAACTTTCTTTAAATGAAATGCTTACCATAGAACCAAAAATGATAAGTGTATAATATAAAACGAAAGCAAACAAAAACAGAAAAAGAGATGTTGATGCCAAAAAGCTATCCTGTTTTTGACTTTAATATTATAAATTATTTAAGTTTTGAAATCTTATATATTGGTTTGGCTTACTAAATCAAGAATTGTTTTAAATGTATGTCGTTTGTCTTGTCATTAAGTATAATCATCTCAAGTAAGAATGTTCCCTGCTGATATCTCTATTTAATTAAAAGATAGAATTACAAAGTATTAGACATTGAAATGTTACAAGACATTTAGTTGAGGTTGGATGGGGTGGCAAATATGACACCATAGGTCTTCCACTGATAATCAGTTATTGAGGGTGACAGTTTATAATGAGGCTTCCATCCAGATATAAAGAGTCAGCGGGTATTACAGTTTCATGAAGGCATATGTTGTTAATAATAGCATGCCAAATACATGTAAAACTGGCACATATGTATTTTCATGTATTCTGTAAAGGACAAGCATGACTTGCACATTCTGAACTGTATGTTAATTCCATTTGTATTTGTACAAATGGCACATTTTAATATCCAAGACTGTAAAAACCACTTGTATAAAGAACACACACAGCACATCCTGTATTTAAAATTGGCACGTTTCAAGTTGTAAATTCCACTGTTATAAGTAGCACATAAAAAGAATATGAACAGCTGGCACACTGCAATCTACATGTAAATACTTGTTCATTAATAATGTATAGAAAATAATCTATATACAGTGGCTTGTGACCAAAGTGGCATCTGTGTAATCCGGATGTCTGTTTAAATGAGCACAAACACCTGAGTCTTATTCACTGACAATTTAAGAGCTTGGTTGAAGTCTAATATAAAATTATATGTCCCACTTGAATCTGGCGTACGTCACATAGACAAAGTCCACTGTGTATATATTTATAGAATTAGCACATTGAAAGCATGTAAATACCACGTTAACAATAAATGAGCACACAATATAATTCAAATGAACTTTTTTAACACACGTGTTTAATTACTTGTACATTTGTAACATTAGTAACACACATGAAGCACGCTTGTCATATAAAATTAGCTCATCTGGTGTGGTATGTAAATTTCACTATTATAAACAGCACACAACACAGATATTTAATTCCATGCAATTCTTGGTTTTAAAGCTCACTTCAGTATGTATATATTGAATAATAAAAGACCAAGCAGATAAGTGGAAGTAATTCCAGACAATAAATACAAGCACTGTAGTTTAAAGAACAAATATACATCAAAAGTGAGTGTTTCGGTTTCACAAGAAATGTACAGAAATAAGCTCTGACGATTGGTGCGAGACTTTCGAAACAAACAATCTCTTTGTGTGCGATTTTGAGTGCATATATTAAGTTTGTAACAGTATTGATTGCATTATCAACTTGTCTGACAGGCAATTTATAACTTGTTATTATTGATCAGTATTACTAATATTTATATTATTTCATCCTTATTTATTTTAATAGTGTACATATTGTTAGCTGTTGTTAGCATATATAAAGTATAATGCATGAATATACATTTGTGTGTCTGTTGGTTTGTGTTTGATCACTCAATCAAACATAATATTTGTTGTTTTATGACAGCAATTCTGTGATACTTTATGTAATAGATATATGAATTTTTAAGGATATGTTTTTAATGTCATGCTTTTGACCTCAGTTATATTATTTTTAAGCAGATTTCTCTTGATGTATGTTATACACATTTTAAAAATGTTTATTATTGCTTGAAATATGTGGAGCCGTAGTTTGATTAATGCTTAACATAGGAGTAATAACAGTTGGGAGTTTGTTTGATAGTTCCCTGGATGATTGAAACAATTTCTGATCTTTTCTGAAATGTTGGTGGGGGGGGGGGGAAGAGACTGGTGGCCAAATGGTTACTCTAAAACATTCAGTTCAGAGCAATATTCCTTCCTATTTAAATACAGTACATGCATATTTAAAAAAAAAATCTAATCATATTCCTTGGAACAATATAAATTGACAGCATGTTTGCTTAATCGTCTCTGTAGGAGTATTTGCTGAATGTTGCACATGTGTGAAGTTCATTAGTACTGTATTACAATTTAGCAGACTTCCATCAGAATCTAGGACCAAAGTCTCATTGTTTACCAGGAAAAATGTCTACACGTTAAACATGCTTATATTTTTCAATATGTTAATTTCAATTTTAATTTCAAATACATTCATACCTACTGATCCAGTGTTAATACATTACCCGAATAGCAATTGAATATGTATATTTTAGATGACCTCGAATACAAAGTCCTGTTTACATGTTTAGCATGATGCTATTTTTCCTGGATATGTTTAATGGTGTGTGTGGTTGGGCAAATTATATTATCTTATTGGTTTAGTGGAGTCATAACTGTGACCCCTTTCAACAAATCTCATTTTTAACTTCACATATTTAATAATTTACTGAAATGAGGGGGGGGGGGGTAAAATAAAGAGACATTGGTATCTATCCCCAGTTGTCTTTGCTCCCCTCTCTTCCTAACCACACACATGAAACCATATGTAATCATCACATTTATAAAAACAATTGTTCAATAAAATGTATTAATATGGTGAACAGTTCTGTTGTTTGTTTTAAGCATGGTACATCTGCTGGTAAAGTTTTGGGAAAATATTGAAACAAAAGCTTTTATAAGCTTTTTGTTTTAACTATCCTGTTCCTTGCACTCCAGCTTTATAGTTACAACACACATATATATCTGTTCATTTTGTCATGACTGTGACCCAAAAGTCTGAAGCATTCTTAGTCCACTTTATTAAAACTTGTTAGCTTTTACAATTCTTGCAGTGATTTTGATTGGATAAGTTAGCACAGCATGGTATTTGTAATTATTTATTTGAGGTGAAAGTAAGAATTCCATATTTTAGCTATACCCAAAGCCTGTTCTGACCATATATTTTGTTACAGAATTTTTTTTTACCAATTTAAGAATAGTGGTTTTTCCACAAGAACTTAAAATACCTTGCAGTAATACCAATCAACATGTCAAAATTATTTCATTATAGGTTATTCAAACTGGCTTTCGGTTATTAAAAATGTATTTTATAAAAGTTCCATTTTGGTTTTTTTAATAATGGTAGGCCCTATGATGGATTTAATGGCTGAACAGATAATGTGACATTGAAAAAGTTCAAAATCATAACGGTATGCAGTTAGTATCTTGTGTGCCCACCATGAGAGTTAGAACTGCCCGACATCTTCCCATAGAAGCAATAAGATTATGAATTACACCTCCTGAAATGATGACCCACTCTGTCGTATCGGTGCCAATTGTGGAAGATTATGTTTGCTGTCGTTGATGCTGTCTCGATCATCTGTAAGTCATCCCAACAATGTTCTATGGGGTTCAAATCTGGAGATCAAGCAGGCCAGGACCTTAATGATGTTGTGTAGGTATGCTCTTGTTAATCTAGCTGTATGTGGTCTTGCATTGTCATGCTGGAATACATTGTTGACATTACTCGTAACTGGAACGATCTGAGACTGCAAAATTTTATCTCAACATCTCTGTGATGTTAGGTTACCTTGAACAGCTTGGTACATCCAATGTGTAAAATTGCTACCCACATTATCACACTACTACCACCACTGAATCGATCCACTTCCTGTATGCAGTTTGCACTTTACCACTAAGCTATGTCCCACCCCTAAAATATTAGTAATAAAATATACTGATAAAACAAAATAACACAAAAGATTGAAAAAAAGAATATATTTTATATTATATTTGAATTACAGTCATTCAAACAAGTTTCTTCAACATTAAAAAACCCCCAAAAAACAACTCTTTAAATAACAAATAAAACTGGTTACATTATAGACAATTTCATATAAACAGTTTTGACAATGCATTTACAGTATCCCTCCAAAATACTACATAAAAACAAATTGTCATGGGTGTAATGGCATACTGATGCCAATTTTGAGCCTGCATACAGCCTCGTTTTCTTTTTTTTTAAGTGTTGCAACAAATAAATGTTATATACCAGTTGCTGGACACTGGTTCAAATGTGAAACAAACACCCAGCTGTGCTCTCAAATGTTTTGTTTTAAAGCTAACTTAATACATGTACAAATATGCATGTTTATAATGATTAAATATCTATCTATATATATGCACAACAAGGGCATGGCCTTACCACCTTTATCTTCTTTTCTCTTCACACCAACAGAGAGAGTACCTCTTTAACATGCCCCTATACTACTAAGGTTTCGGGCAGTATACCAACAGATAATTAAAGTGGCATTCCCTGGAATATTTTTATTATTTAAGCATATAGAACAGAAAATCCAATTACGTTTGGTGCATATATGGTGAAGCACTCTGCATTGGTTTCACTCCGCTGGCTTATCCAGCTCAAAAACAAAGCCAGTTTCGAAAGTGGGACACTTTTGACGGGCTCCTACGGATCTCGGTTTTCATTGGCTTATCACAAGTGTGGAATACCCCAACAAGAGATCACATGAGATTTTGCAATTTTTGAACAAATTTATAACTGTCTTGATTGAGGGGTCATCTCATACCTCCAAAATATATTTATATCCACAGAGGTATGGTACAATACCTTTCCAGAGGTCGGTGGGGGATTTGCCTTGAAATTTTGACAGTGACCAGCGATTGGCATACATGTTACATGTAAGAGGGTGTTAATAATTATGTAACACTCTAAGGGTAGAGGAAGACAGCGGTATGTTTGATATACATGACATTTATGAAGATTATATTTCTATTCATTACTTAAGACCTAAAAATGTGGTCGTTTTTTTAATGTATGATCTGTCTAGGATCAACCCCCATCGGTGGGATTGTTCCAGACAGTGCACCATGACTGGTATATAAAAGGCCATGGTATGTGATATCCTGTCTGTGGGATGATACATATAAATTATCACTAGCTAAAACAAAAATTCCAAGGTGCATGTGCAGGGATTTCAGAGGGGTTGGGGGTTATAGACTGCATTGAGCAATGTTTATATGGGGCCATGTTCCCCAAGAAAATATACTTCATTTTTTGTTTTGGTCAAGGAAGGGTTTCAACCCATAATACCCTGCTCCCCCCCCCCTTCCCCCTGGTGCACATGCATCCATTTCCTCTCTTAGATTATGCCAAAATTACCAAATGTTTGACATCCAAAAGCAGATGATTATTAAATCAATATGCTGTAACACTGATGTTAAACAAAACAAGCTAACTTTACCCTTTCCAAACTTAATAATATTTATTTGAATTTGTCGATTTTACCACACGTAAAATTAAAACGGTAATTTTTCACTTTAGTATATTTTAATACAAATATATATACATGATCAATGCAAACTAAACTTTGAAAGTTCTACTAGCACTTTATAAAATATTAGTTCTTAAATAGGAAGGTACGATTGTCAATAGTACATTATCAAGATCAAAACCAGTTTTAACAAAAAAATAGTATGTATCCTCAACCGAACGTTCTTTGTACAGCACAAGAATTTTCACTTATTTTTTTTAGATGAACCCTACAATTTCAAATCCGCAAACGCACCTGTCATTTGTGGTTTGCCGAGCAATAGCCGCTCAGGCGACGAATCAAGTGTATACTTTTGATGTTCTCTATTCATAGCAAACACACACAATTTTTTTTAAAAGTCCAGTTGAACTTTATTTCATATTTGTACAAGATGTTATAATATGGTAACCAGAGAATGTAACTTTAACGTTGCTACTTTTTATCTGCTTACTGACATTTAAAAATTTTTTAAGGGAAAAACATCAATATCCTTGGGATTCACCAACAATATATAAAAAAGAAGAGGAACAATATATAAAAAAGAAGAGGTAACAACTCACTCCAAATCGCTCTAGATTATGCCCCTGAGCATCTACATTTAAAAACATTCTCGGGGAGCCCTGCTAAAATATGCACATCCTTCAGATCGTCTGCCTCTGGCAACCTCGAGCCATACCACTATTTTTTACACTGTGCCACATACATACACCAAGTAACGTGATAAAAAATCCCAAACAATTTACAGTATTGTACAAAGAAATATGCATGTACATAGCAATAAAATACATTATATTATGTACATGAACAATATAACATTATTTAAACGGTAGAACTATATACTTGCAGATAAATTATCTTTATGGTAATAAAACTAAGAGTACACGATACGCCCATCAGGAGTTTGATGAAAAACCATAGATATTAATGAATACCAGTATGTTACGGGTATGATTCAATTCTAATTATATGAAATATTTGCAATGGAATGGAAAGAAAGAAATCTTTTCCTCAACACATTTTATTTATGATTAAGGACCACACAGATTTTGAGAAGAAACACGCTGTCGCCACTTCATGGGCTACTCTTTCCAATTAGCAGCAAGGGATCTGTTATTTGCGCTTCCCACAGGCAGGACAGCACAAACCATGGCCTTTGTTGAACCAGTTATGGATCACTGGCTGGTGCAAGTAGTTTACACCTACCCATTGAGCCTTGCATAGGGCAATGGGATGGATGAATGGTTTGTTTTGGACCAACTACTGATGATACTGTATCCACTGGAGAAGGTGCTGTCTGATTAATGAAGTTATTTTTCTTTATTAGAAAAGGAAATCTGTTTTAGCATGAATACTCTGGTGACAAATTGATATTGAAAGAGAAACAGTTTATGTATGTATGCATCTGTATGCAAGATATGATCCAGATTGTACCTACATGTGAGGTTTGATGGTCCTGTATGTAAGATATGGTCCAGACAAGGATTTACTCTTAAGTGCAGTAGACCATGAAAAGTAAGTCACAGTGATCTAGTAATAGTACGCAACACACTGACATCCTAAGATATTCCTACATGTGAGGTTTGATGGTCCTGTATGCATCTGTATGCAAGATATGGTCCAGACAAGAAAAAGTTAACAGACAGATGTACAGACAGACAGAACAATGCCATACCATAATACAGATGGGTGTATAAAAAGGAAACTATTTACATTGCATTACCATATCTTTGCGGACAAATTATCTATTTGTTCAGATGATAAAATGCATAACATATTATGATCTTTTTTTTTTTTTTTTTTTTGATCATCTATAAATTGAATACATCAGTTTGCTTTTATTTACAATTTACAATCAGGGCCATAGCTAGCGTGGGGAGAGGGGGAGGAAAAATCCCAGAAAACAAAATCCAGAAAACATTATAGAAACTTGTCTTCTTAACCATTTAAGGAGTTTTAGACTATTAACTACTCAGTTTCCTTCCCACCCCCACCCCAAAACAAAACATCTTAGCTATGGCTCTGATAATGGTACGGGTTGACTTTTCCATCTAAGGCTCAAATTTCCATTAGTGCAATTTTGCATTAAAATGTATCAATACAGCGTATATACACAGTACCTTTTCCATATATGTGATTCTGCTATGGGGCATTTTATTGTGTTTCAGCCTATCAGTAGACTTGGACAATGTCAAATTGTGTAAAGTAATCTACTTGTAAAAACATAGATATGGAACCTAGGGCCTCCAAGAGTCTAAAATATCGAACTTGAGTACTCGAGGGTAAAACTAAACCCAGACCAGAGTACCCACCAATAGGGACTAAGGAATAAAATAGCATTTTGCATCTTAATTCCAGCACTGAACATGAATGCCAGATCATGTCATTTATAATACTACATTCCACATTCCACATTCACCTTTTGTTTTCCCTTTATGTCTCATAGCCCTATAATGTAACCGACAACAAGCATATGGCAAAATTGCATAAACATATAATTAAATGAGAGTGCTCTTTCTTTGTTAGACTTGGCTCGTACCAGAGTACTCGTGGTGACCATAATGGAAATGCATTTCTCAATGTGTGGAAATGCACACAATAAATCATGTGTAGAACAATACTAGAATTGCATTAATGGAAAACAGACCGTAGTCATCTCAATTACAACCTTAAAACTTTCCATTTTTCATTTTACAATATCGGACTGCTCTACTCACGACATACCAGTACATGAAAGACTATATTCATCAAAATGCTATTGAGACCCATAATTCTGGTTGAATGTCTTCTCAAATGACTAGTGTGTTATCAAAATAAAGAAACTGAAGTTCACAAAAGAGAAAAAGTATTTCCCTTGAACTTTAAATTGTTTTAAAAATATGTAACATAACAAACAAACATAATTATCACAATGGAGATTTGATCAATTGGAATGTGGGAATTTCAAGCAATTCCACCCTATAATTTGTCAACCATCGGCCACCATCATATAGCTTCTGCCGAAGAACGTCCTTCCATCGCCCTCCCGGCGGCAGGTAAATGTCCCGCTGTCGAGACCTGTTTTCTAAAACAGGAGCCACTAAAAGCTCATCACCAAGAAGAAACTCATCGTCACTGGTCAGCGCATCTTTGTCATCTGGAGCCATCCACCATAATGGCCGGATGATTGGGGCACCTTGAGAAAACATAAAAAATAACTTAATTATAGTTGTATAAATAAGCATCATTTGTCATGTCATGAAGTATAGTACTCTTAATTAAGAACTAAATATATGAAGGAAAAGAAGTCAATAAGAAAAATATGTTAAATTTTACAAATACATATATACATATGCATGTACACCGATAAATACATGTATACAATTATATTACACATGATAACTGATAATAAAAAAATTTACTGGTCATTATTACAGTAAATTAAATTATTGCAATTTTTATGTATATGTTGTTTAAAGTATAAATATGATCTTTACATTTCAAAACCAATATTAAGATATAATTACGAATATTATGCAATTCTGATAAAACCTCTTTAATTTGGAAAATAATTAAAAAATATATATTTATCTATTTATGGAGCGGAGGCATGCTCCATTAAGCTTGTGATATGTATGTTTTAAAAGCATTCTGGGATAATAGTATTAAAGCTAGACTGTTTGGGCAAGTGTGTATGGTACTGTAGCATTATCTCCCCTTCCCAGCTCTGGCATTTCCAAAATCCACATGCATGTACATGGTATATATAGATACTTAACCTTTTTTATTGAAGCATCTGTACACATCTATAGATCAACACCCCATGTATATATCATATAAATTTTGTTTTAAGTTTGAACTCGGGAGTGCTCACCAAAATGAACAGATTTTAAAAATGTTTTGTTAAATTTCACTAAGTAGTAAATTCAATTGCAATAAAATTTCCAGTCAAAGCAAACCTGTAACTGAAGATTCTTTGGCTGCAGCTATAATGATTGGAGCAAATTTATTACTGTGCAGTTGTATTTGCTGATGAGCAAAGTTTAGAACATCTTCCTTGTATTGCCACGGTAATATTGAAAATTCCATAACAGGTAAGTATGTTGCAAGTTGCATCCATCGAATGAACAGCTCAGAATCAGGCAACTGAACTGTTGAATTTTGCATCTTTTTGGAATGAGTATTGATGTATCCACCAATTGGACCAGGTTTGACAAATGGATATCCCAAGATTCCTAGTGTCAGTATCGATGGAATAATTGACTTTAATCCATTATCATATCCCCAGTGCATATGTTTATCACCAAGCTCAACAAAAACGGCATACTTTTGTGACTGGTGCCCAGCACGTACAACCACACTGTCACCAAAGGAACTGGCCATTTCCACATATTTTGTAGTGTAGTCACATGGACTGTGCAAAAATTCTTTTGTGTTCATACTGTAGTCTAAGAAGCTTGCTTCGCCAAAGCTGAATTTAAATGTATCAAATCTGTACTCTTTCTTGATTTTATTAAGGTTTTCAAGAAACCATTTCACTGCATTGTTGTTTGTTACATCAAGAAGGGCAGATTGATTCCCAGACCAAAGAACCATTGCAGGTTCTTTGCTATCACTATTCAAAACCCAGTAACCGTGTTTCACACCTTCTGCATATGTAATCAAATTTGTGTCAGGATTAACAAATGGAGACACCCAGGTGCTAATTTGAAATTTATTTTCTTTCATCTCTCCTAGCATTTGATGTGCATTTCGAAATTTTTGGTCATTAAAATTGAAATCTCCCATTGATTTGTAATATCCATCATCAATTTCCAACTGACCAACAGGAAACTTATTTTTTATAATTCCATCAACCATATCCAAAACACTGCGTTGTGATACATGTTCATGAAATCTTGCCCCAGTTGACCACAATGGTTGTTCAATCATTTTCACATCAGGTGGTGATATGGGCTTTGAAAAACATCTTTTGTAAAGATAATTATGAATTTGTTTCACATTCTTAGCTTTACAAATAGAGTATCTAAGTATAGGTGGGGAATTTTCAGGATTTTCAAACACATTGCCCTGATAGTCAGCTTTAAAACAGAGCAACTTTGTAATAGTTTCGTTTACACTAACATGTAATGGCACCAAGTTATCTACCACTATACCAACTCCTTTGGAGCTGATCCAAAACCGTTCCAGAACAGACCCAAATACCTCATGGCCCATCTCTACAGCTCTAGATATTGGAGAGGAAATAAAGGGTTGCATTGGAATTTTAAGCTTATTTAAAGGCCATTGGTGATTGAAGTGTGTTGCACCTCCATACCACAATGCAGTGTTTAGAGATACACAATTCTTTGGCATAAAACCGTTATTTTTAGGGGTCCAAACTACATTGTAACATCGCACATCATCGTGGAAGGCCTCTTTTATTTCTAATTTTCCTCTCCCCATCCACTGAAAACATAACTTTTTGTCATCACTGGTTGAAGAACATGTGGCATCTGGAAGAAACTGTAGCTCGTTTGGAATTCTGACTGATAAGTATAAGTCACCTGAGTCATCTTTAAATTTAAACACTCCTGTTGCATAATCAAAATAAAAGTCTCCAAGCTGATATCGGGACTTAAAAATAGCAAGTATAGGTTTCTTTGTGTAAAAAGAACGCAGAACAAGAATCACCATTGATATGCCAAGTATAATAATACTTGTTTTTACTATTCTTAACATTTTACGTTTAGGAATAGCCATTGAAACGTTTTAAACTCTTTTTAAGAAACTTAGCAAACAAACAGAAATATTACTTCTGGGACCGGAAACCAAGGGTGATACCACAAACGTCAATATTCGGTAACGTTCGTAATCGATCGGGTATTCCCGAATGACGTTTTGTGATGAATATCGTCAATTTCCGCTAAGAATTTACATATCTCGGTCAAGTCCGTTTAACAGATTGATTGATTCCGGAAAACGGGCACCTTGGGCTTCCTTGACAACGTGAGTTTAAATTATTGCTGTACGTTTTCCCAAGCATAAAATGGACAAAAAGGGAGTGGAGAAGAAAATACTTACAGGACACTCTCCAGGTGAGCAAATTTCTTAATCGTACGTGTCAAAATTAAAATCAAATCATATGTTCGTATCTTTCGAGCTATGTTAGGCCTAAATGTTTCAGAGTTTTCTACTCGTTCGGTTTTTGCAAAAACTGGATTCAATAAATATAGGAAATTGAGTATGAGTATTTAGTGATATTCCTTGCTGTTTGTTTTAAAAGGATAAATACCAGTAATTAGTATTTAAGCATTACTACTACTACTACTACTACTACTACTACTACTACTACTACTACTACTACTACTACTACTACTACTACTAAATTAAGTAGGTAATTAAATGGTAGTTTATTTAATCATACTGTAGCTGATGTCTAAATATTGAAGTTTTGCTCCTTTTAAAAAAACCTGGTATTACAATTATCTTATTGTAGTTAATCAGTATGAGTTACTGACACTGGAGCAATCCCAGCAAGGAGTGACAGAAGAACGAATGATCTTGGCATTCCAAGCATTTGATGAACTGGTTCCACAACTTGGAGTATTTTCCAGAATTTTCCAAAAACTAAGGGATGATTTGTTTGGTTTGTATTTCATTTCATCTATACTTATTTTCATGCATAAGTAAAATTAAGGTTTGTATTTTTAATTTCTATGCTTAGGAAGAATCTGTTAATTTGGTGGGTTCTTGAATCATAATTATTTTCCCTTAGCTAAGATTCTTGTTTTGAATTGGTTATCAGCAATTATTAGTAATTGTCAATACAGTTAGCCTGATTTCTACAAGTACCAGTCAATGCTTCTTTTCAGCATTTTATCATTTATTTTACATAATAACCTGATTTCCTTCATGATCACCTGATTTCCTTCACTATAACCTGATTTCCTTCATGATCACTTGATTTACTTCATGATCACCTGATTTCCTTCACGATCACCTGATTTCCTTCACAATCACCTGATTTCCTTCAGGATAACCTGATTTCCTTCATGATCACCTGATTTCCTTCATAATAACCTGATTTCCTTCATGATAACCTGATTTCCTTCATGATCACCTGATTTCCTTCACTACAAACCTGATTTCCTTCATGTTAACCTGATTTCCTTCATGATCACCTGATTTCCTTCACTATAACCTGATTTCCTTCACTATAACCTGATTTCCTCCATGATCACCTGATTTCCTTTATGATCACCTGATTTCCTTCGTGATCATTTGATTTCCTTCATGATAACCTGATTTCCTTCACGATCACCTGATTTCCTTCACGATATTATCTGATTTCCATCACGATCACCTGATTTCCTTCACGTTCACCTGATTTCCTTCACAATCACCTGATTTCCTTCACAATCACCTGATTTCCTTCAGGATAACCTGATTTCCTTCACAATCA
>JAECMU010020015.1:1236-11780 GCA_016106625.1 Dracogyra subfuscus
ATTACTGTAAATAATACTGTTCCAAGAGTAGTAACCTGCTCTAACTGAATGAACTGTTGAGAAATGTTTATGTTATTTTATTCATTTTGTATTTTCCATGTAAAAATTTTTTAAATGCCCCCCCTTGCCCCCTCCTGCGGACGCCCATGGTTGTGTGTATATTATTTTCATTGTTATTTAAGAATTGAATGTTTTATTTTTGACGTTCATGCAATGTTAAACCGTTTTACACATTGCCGTTCATACATAATGCGTAAAACGGTTTTGGTGTTTATATTATGAATGTCAAAAATATAACGTTCAATTCTTATAATTCCAAATGCATTAATATTGCCATTATACAAAACTATATCGAACTCTATTCCACAATGATTTACAACTGTATCAATACACAAATAAGGGAATTCCCTTAATAAGTTACATTCATTTTAGTCAAATGTGACAGAGCTGCGCTCATGTCTCTCTTTGTTGAGCATTCTCTGCTATAACTTCTAATAGAAGCTTCTTATTTATGGCCTGTCATATACATTATGTATTTCAGACCAAAACTAGAGTCGTTTAAAGCCTGAATTGTCACTGTCAGTCCCAGTGCAGACGGTACTGGGATAAAAATAGAAACGATGCATTCCTTGGGGATTCTGCTGTTGTCATAATTGATAAAAAAGTAGTTATGGTAATAACATTTTGTTTTTATTTGTTTACCGAAAAAGTGCAGTTTTAGCCTTCATTGTTTAGATCACGTGATAGCGTTTTAACCAATCCAGACGCCTATTAAAAAACTGTAATTATAAAATGGAATTATATGCAGATGATATAGTCCGTTACCATTTCCATTTTGATCGACCGTTCAAAAACTGCGCCAAAATTCCTTCATACTGAAATGCGCACCTTTTCTTTTTGGCATATTAACTGCTCCATTCAAAATGTGTGGGCTAATAAATTGTTACCCTGCAGTAATTCCGTTGTTTTTATACTTTTTTTTTTTTAACTGCCCGTGATATAGGCTATATTGATGACTAATTATTACTAATGGGAATTAATTTAACGTGATTGTTTGTTTGTTTGTTTGTTTAACGACGCACTCAACACATTAAATTACGGTTATATCGGCGTCGGACATATGGTTATGTCGAGAAAAAACCCCAGTGGTTAGCTGACGGGGATCGATCCTAGACCGACCGCGCATCAGGCGGGCACTGTACCACTAGGCTATGCTGCCCGCTTAACGTGATAGTACCTATTGGCCGTTATGACCATTTTCGTTGGCCGTTTCCAATTTTTTTCTTTGATTGTTTTGACCATTTTTGTTGTTGGCCGTTTTGACTTACATGTTCAGGGCCGTTTCATCATAGGGCCGTTTTAACCGCATACCGTATAGGCCTACTAATTAAATTAGTCTAAATTTACGTTATTTATAATAAATAAATGCATAAATAATACTACCAATTAGAGCTGTATCACTGGGCTACGTCCCGCCGCATTTATGCCATTTTGTATATAATTTTGTTGCCATTTTGTATGTTGCACCCATTGTTATATAGCCTACAATTCATCATCGTCAAACGATATAATCAAGCGTGTTTGCAGATGGATCCCCCCCCCCCCAGGCCCACGTTTTGTCGACGTCAGTAAATAAATAAAGGCATGTTCAAACCTCTTACCATGTCCAGCGTTCTCCTAGATCCGTGTCTGCTGAACATCCAACCCGCTTTCAGTGAATTTTCGTTTTAAACATATAATTATAGAAAGAAATAAGGGAACACTTGGTATTTTAGACCAAATATCAGTCAACAATAACGTCGTAATGTGAGATTCAATGTTAGTAATGAGGTTAACCCCCAGTCTTCTGGTCGCAGGCATTCTTTTCTTTTTGTTGGTGTGATCCCTTATTTTTTATCAGTATATTTTCTTGAAATCTCCTAGAAATTTTCATCGCCAGTCTAGGCTCCACCCTGAATAACTTACTGCATACATGTTTGAATAATGCTCAACTTGGTTAACGTTCGACCGTCATCAGTCTCATTCATTCTTGATTTGGATTAACGTTCGCCAAGTGCATAAACCTAGTCTCCTCATTTATCCCAATACTAAAGTTCAGCCTTCTCATTTGAATATTTTATCCCGTTTCTTCTCGATCTGGCAGCTCCTCCTGTCTCAACTTCATTTAGGTGTGGGATCTATCTCCGTCGATGGAGCGCTCACCATTGCGTCGTTAGGATTGAACCATTGTTTCTCCGATTTGTCTTTCCTCTGTCATCACAAATCAGTGCATCACAACTGGTGTATAAAATAAACGTAGTATGTGCTGTTCTATCAGCAGGAAATTGCATATGAAAAAACCCAAACTTACTGCTAATGAAAAAAAGTAATAGCGAGTTTCGTCCAAGATGCTGGTAGGTACTGGATTCGGATCCCAGTCAAGATATGGGATTTAAAAAAAAAATGTGTTGCGTGCGTCGTTAAAGCATTTCTTTAACGTTTGACATCCAGTATTCGATGAGTAATAAATCAATGTGCCTTAGTGGTGTTGTTAAACAAAACCAAAACTAAACTTTTTAAACTTCTTTTGCAATCTCCACATCCCAGTAATCGTCTTCCCAAACCCAATAAACGTTGTGGTTGCAATCCGTGCTATACACCCAACATTTTCACATCAGTTCTTGCTGTGGGCTTTATTTAACCATTCCGAAGGATGGTTACGTTTGGCAATGTCGATTGAGATTTGCAACAATATACGGCGATTGTTTATACCGCTAATCCTTAGATGATGATGAAATCTGACTGAAATCATTCTTCTACTGGTCTACCTGGTAATCGTCATCGACCGCTGTACTAGTCACGGATACTGGTGGGGGAAGATGGTCACAAACAGGGTCATTTACTGAACTAAAGGAGGGAGATACAGTTATCATATATGGTGAAGGGGTGGGTCGGCCAAGAGAAAAGTTTACAAAATAATTGTCATTTTCATTTGTTGTTTTGTTCAAATATAAATACAAATAGAAAAATTAAATAATATAAAAGTGGGGATTGGGTGGAGATTAATGAGCGTTACCAAAAAAATAGAGGGTCCAAAAAGAAAAAGGTAAGATTTTTGCATTACGCAATTATTGAATGACCCCATCACAGAACGGATTCTCGAGGGAGAATGGAAAAAAAACAACTACAAAGGACATGCCTAAACCTTTTGAGAACGCCAACAGGTTTTTCAAAAGTGGTTTACCCACCAATGCAACACATCAAACAAACCTTGCTGACATCACAACACTAATCTTCATGGTAAAAGATCTACTGGTTCAATGGAAATACACCAGCATGTGCACAGACTCTTTAATTTGTACCATGATTTGGTGTTCTTCTCTTTGATGTCAACTGGAGTGTAACTGCAACTGTGCGGGTAACTGAAGGTAACGGCACAGTTTTTAGGCTACGCCCCTTACAGATGAGTCAATCATGGTACAAACCAGTTATATCACTGGTTTTGTTTCGTTAACTGTATTTAGAAGGCTGGCAGTCGACTCCGTCTTGTGCTGCCGTCTAATTACAGTTAACGAATCAAAACCATGATATAACTATTACTAAATGGTGGTAAGTTAAAAGTCTACACAACACTCATTTAACAAAAGAAAACTTTGGTTCAAATACCAAGTAAATTTCAAGTGTTGTATCACTTGTTAACAATAGTTTGGATTCACATAAT
Source organism: Dracogyra subfuscus (assembly GCA_016106625.1). Taxonomy (NCBI): domain Eukaryota; kingdom Metazoa; phylum Mollusca; class Gastropoda; order Neomphalida; family Peltospiridae; genus Dracogyra; species Dracogyra subfuscus. The sequence continues at coordinate 4,937 of JAECMU010020015.1, forward strand.
TGATAAAGTACCAGTATTTTCAAGAAGAACAAAATGCACAGATTTTCACATTTTAATATATAAAAATAAATGTATGCAAGTAATAAACATATATTTTCAGATCTAAAAATAGTTCTAAAAAAATCCCTACAAAACAACCCATATGAATAAAGCGAATTATTAAAATAAATAATAAAAGGACATTTTTTTACAATTCAGTTGATAAAAGCAATGAATAAAAGTAATATAGGCTACACATTTGTGTGACTACTTTTAATGATAATGTACACAACACAGGATTATACCTAGTTTAAAAACTTCTGACTTGCAATATCATATAACTGAAATATTATTTCAATGGTAAGTTGTGGAGGCATATTTTTGGCCATCTTGAAAGAATATATTATAATGATTTCAAAATCAATTACTTGTCACTAAAAACCTCAACTAAGATGTCATTTTTGTCTGTATATGACTTTTGGTTCTTAAATGCAATATCTCAACATGTAGCTTGGCACATGAGGGGGTTTCTGAGATTTCATAATTTTTGTATACCTCTTCTGAAAATAAACCACAAAAAATATATCTGGTGAAATGGCTTCAAACTGCCTTCGCATCTCAGTTTTGCAACAACATGCATTTTGTTTTATTATCTATCCTTTTTAAGTAACAGGTCTGTAATTTTTGTCTCATATCCAGAGAGATATGAATTTATGTTGATAATATATAATGTGTATAATTGAAGATATAAAATACATGTATATGTTTTTTGATGGTAAACAACAGAAAGAGTGTAGTGTACCCTTAATTATTTAGATTCAACACTTGTTTGAAAGTAATAGCTATAGCAGACCTATTATCAAAATCTTGATCCACCAATGCCTGGTCAATTGTAAGGTTCAGTCAAGTCAAGACAGCAATATTTGTTTACTGACACACCAGGATATTGTTTTAATCAATATCCATTAGGTGTTTAACATGATAATTCAGGTCTAGCTCTGTCATTCACCAAATTCTCCAACTGACAATTTTAAAAACGGGGAAATTGTAATATATTGTGGCTAAATAATTTCATTTTATGGGAAATTTAACATTCCTGCCTTTTCTTAAAGATTAATAAGTAATTTGGCAAATAGTTTTGTTCACCAAGAGCTAGCACTGTAATTGTCACATAGTTTATACCAAATAGAAATATGTTGACACAAAATAAAGTAGTTTAAAAATAGAAGCATATTAGCACAGCACATACCACAACCACAGCTTTCGATATACCGGTATCAGCATAATGGATATATAGTATTCGGAAACAACCAATCGAGATCTGCTCTAATAATGACATGATATTACCAAGTTACACCTAATTAGGAATAGCATACACTATGCTGCACAGAAACAATTATAAAAACAAAAACTGTGTACAATAACATGCGTAGACCTATTAGTCTTAATAATTCGTTTAACGTATCCATATACCACTAGGGTTTCGAACACACCTATTCTGAGTCCGGCCTCCGATAGGATCGGGGGTCTGACTGGGAACACTCATGTTTGCCACAAGACTTATTTTGTTTTCGAAATCATGTTTAGCCTTGAATTTTACGGCCCACGAAATTCTAGCTCTCTAACCACTGTGAAGTCAAGACAGCCTAACAATGCAGGGTTTTAGTCAAAATTGAGACCATATAACTTGTACCCAAAATAATCGAGCCCAAATTAACTACAAACTAGGTAGCTATACACATAAGGTGATTTAGTGCTAAGATCGCTTTGTGGAATGAGCCCCTGTAGCTGTTGATGACAGTACTGAATTAAAACGATGTCCCTGCACTCAGAAAAGACAACACCCCCACCACAAATTATTGAGATCTAAAGCCCTGTAATGGATGTGACCTGCCATATTTTATTTATTTAACCAGTATTTTTAATATGAAAACAAGTTACATAACACCATCACAAAAGTGTCACAATTCTCTAGTATCACAAGTGTTAGTAAGTATTGAAAAACAAGAAATGTTTTGCATAGTTGCATTTGGAGTAGCACTGTCTTGACTGAAGTACGAGATACATTGAGTAAACTAAACAACTGTAATAGACTGTTTATATTTCTATCAGTGTGTTTTCAACCATACATTGTGACAAACCAAAATGTGATTACACCGTGAACTCTCTCACTGCAGTGTAATACACAACACTAAATGTATGAAGATTTGTGGCACAAAATAAAAAAAGGAGAAACAAATACATTGTACTCATAAAAAAGTGCAAAAAGATATGAAAATGAAAATTTGTCCAGTTGATGCTTGTAATTTTTATGAATCTGATGATGGTATACTAGGTAAAATATTTGAAAGACGTGTCATGTTTTATTGTGTAAATAATTTGATGACTCCTGTTCCACAGTCACTGCAACTTTAGCTCGTATTTTTTGTCTTTTGATATAACTCAATATTTCTCCAAAGAATATCTCCAGTATTAAGGCACATGCTGAAAAAAGAAGAAGACGAAAATCACTCATTTTATAAAATATAAACAAAGTTACTAGATAACTTTAGTTGTCAATGCTTATAATAATGTTTAATATGTTAAAATACAAGCACAATGCCAAAAAATTTAAATAAATAAGAACATACCCTTATGCACAGCCAGACACACACACTCAGAATGAATGGATGTTTAACTACACCCTAGCACAAAACATACATCAGTTATTGGGTGATAGAATGTATTCATGTAATAGAGTACTTGTTGTTAGTTAATTACTACTATTAGCCCAAATACAAAAATACCTGTGGTTCCAGTTACCTGACTGACACCAATTATTTTTGCTGACCCTATTTTTTCCCTCACCTGATCTAGCATCTGTTTGAAATGTTAGTTTATTATTCTTTGCCAAAACCAGTTTAACAGTTTTAGAAATGATAAAAAAAAAAAAAAAAACCAACGTTACAGCCTATACACACACCTACCTACCCTGAAAAAAACATCCATCTAGAACTAGAACCACAATTTTGAAAGCATTCCACAATTAAATTGCTGAAAGCAAACATTTTGACTGATAAAGCCATCCACCTTCTCCTTTATTCTTCTTGTTTTTCTATTCTAATCTACATACAAATATTTATATTTTGACAGGTTTAAAATATAATACTGTATATAACCAGACATTTTTGTGGTCTTAATTTTTTTATGATTTGGGGTATAAAAACATTTCAAGGTTTCTTATTTTTATCGTTTGCCAAATTTAAATTGAAAGTGATTATATTTTCAAGTTTTAGCAAGACAAGTTGCGAGAATACTTGTGTTGGATTAAAGTTTCACATCGGCTGCCAGTTGTTCGATACCACCGACGTCTAAAGTTAAACCAAAGAGCACTCAGCTGTAGCCTAATTGGCCACTATTTTTAGTATCTAGTATCAATGAACGTCCGGGCAGTACATGGTTATCTGTAGTGTTTATTTATTATTATGTGAGTAACTGTGCAGTTTGTAATTAACAATCAAGGACAGACATTGACAAAAACAATACCGCTATACAAAATTTAAAAATATTTTATTACATTCTACAAACGGTGAAATTCACACAATAACTTTTTTTAAATTCTAACTTGTTGTCTTGACTATACTATTCTCTTATCGTATCCGGTGGACTGCGCATGACAGGAAATAAAATTTTCCGGTAAATTGTCAATGTGTTATAGTTTTCACAATAAATATTTTAGATAGAATTTGTTGACGTTTTTAAATATTTTCAAGGATTTATATTTTCGATGCCGACTACTTACCCTCGAAAGCCATGAAAATAAAAATCCTCGAAATTTTTCGATTATATAGTAGTTCAACTTTTTTCAACACTAAATTGTATTCTTCTCAAAATTACCATGTTAACCAGTTAATATTTCAATTGTATAATGAAGGGAAAGGTCTTTATATAGGCTATGATTGTTGACTGAATCCCATCTGTTAACCTTTAGACTACTGGTTTATTTTTGACAAAAACCACGTTGAGTGGGTACAAGTTTATAATTTTTACTCACATATATTCACTTAAATGTTTTATAAATACATGAAATCGGTAAGTATTATTTTCGTGGATTTTGTTTATTTTTTATTATTTTTAGATCAGCTAATGGCGATTAGAATTGGGCAAAAAATTAAAAAAAGTTGGGTTTACTTACGGGCATTTGTGGCCAGCTGTCCAGTATTTATGTCCATTATTCCCGATAACAATTGTTTTCTGACCAGATTTTTTTTTAAACCCGAACTACGATTCATATTGCAATATTTGGTGATTTTAGTTGTTGGAAAAACGATCAAATTTATTATCAAATTAGCTGTCACAATCAACTATTGATCCCCGAAAATGACCGCGACGTGCCGCCATTGTTGTCAAGTTGAAAAATCCACCATTTTGACCGGAAATATATTTTTCTTTAATTTTATTTCCGTTTCCGGAAGTGGCCTGTGAAAAACGGTGGGAAATATGAATTGGGAAATGCACTGTATACAGTGTACAGTATGTCAACTGGCGTGACGTCTGGCGAGATATCTCGCCTGCAGTACTCAGAAGGTTAATATATTAAAATATATAAATACTGTTTAAACCAAGATCACTGAATAAGTATAACAATAATAATTTGTTTTAACACGATACTTATACTTACTCAAACAAACCCACCAAGACCAGTTGAGAGGAAAATTCAACATCACTAGAAAAGAAAGAGGAAATATGTTTAGATTCCTTAGAATGTTGGTTTGAGGAGGGGGTTTGTTTGCTAGTGATGTGCGGTTAATATTGGAATCAATCTGGTTTCGCTTGTAAGAGGAAAATCAAAAAAAGAAACCATGGGGGTAGATAAACACCATTCACAGTTGTACTTCCGTGTAGCTATATTTAGAATTATGTCACTTAATTGAGCTTCTAACATTAAAAACATGTATAATACAAACAATATTAATAAAGCATGATAATTTAAACAGGATCTTTTGTCACCATCAAAATAAATTTGTAGGGATATTTATAGCAATGCAAAAACACTGCAGCATTATCAGATTAAAAAGTACATTTGAATGCTGGGAGTTGGGGTAAGGGGACACAGTGGGTTAGGTAGGTCACTAAATGTCTTCAGTTTATGTATAATGTAGGCCTACTACAAACCTGCAATGTTGGTTATATAACTGACTAAGACTGATGGGATGATCATAATTATTTTAGCAGGCAGAAAGTGTAATATTCAACAAGATATTTTATTACTGTAGATCAGTTGGTGCTTTGGGGTGGTGTTTACTGATTTTATATTAATACACTTGTGTAAAAAGGAAAAAAGAAGAAAGTATTACCTGTTTATTTCCAGACTGTGAGTCATTAAAATGTTCATAAAAACAGAGCCCGAAATATACTCTTTGATCTCAAACCAAAACCGCACAACACCAGTGTGTGTGTGTGTGTGTGTGTGTGAGAGAGAGTAATAATGAAAAGACACTTTATAATATTTTCATCAATACCCAATTATTACACTGAAAAATGTGTCATAATATTGACAACTTACCATTTCACTTTTGATATACAGTATTTCCAATAATATATTTCAAGAAAATTTAATGTTTCTTTAAATGTAATCAATTGTATCATTGTGGCTATTGAAAAATTCTTACACTGGACAAACACTGATACCTCACTACAATTATTCATCCACAGATTTCTCCACAAGTGAACAAGTACAATGAAACTCCATATTATAACAGTATAATAATGCCAGGTGACAATATTTTGAAATCTGAGGTAACCAGAAGTCAGTTCAAGTGGTTTTTACCTAGGTAACCAACTGTTTGGTTACATGAATTATATTTGCATAACCCATGCGTTACTTGATCGCTAACCTCAAAGTTATGTCGCAATTACATTTTAAATACATAATTTTGATCTCAAACATAAATTGAAACAAAATACAAAAGTATTTAAGAAATCAGTTTAAAACATTTGTCAGAATACTAGTAGTATGTCTGCGTGAATAAACTTCTTGCAATCGGAAAGTTTGCCAGCTTTAATTTCTGAATGTCTAGCTACAGGTCATGATATAACCGATTTGCAGTTCACATAAAATTTAATTTTGCGTAACCAACATACAAACAGAACGGTGGTATGTTTGAAATATTGTGTCCTGATTCCAGATGCTTAAATCAGACAATAATGTTGGATTTTTCTTTTCAAGTAACTGCAAATCTCTTCTGACATGTTTATTTTAAACCAAATAAATAATAAAGATTTGAATATAAAAAATGTAATTGTAAATACATGGACACTGATATAAATATTGTAACAAACGACCTTTACATGTATTGAATTTAACTACTTGTAAGCATAAAGAATGGGGAGGTGGGGGTCAAAACGGTTCTTTTTTATGATAAGATAACAAAAGCTTTTGTAAAGAAAATACTTACCTAAGCAACACATTAAAATATGAATTATGGTGACTGTTATTGCATAATCCCAAATCCAGTTTGGGACAAGTATACCATATATAAATCCACAAATTGAGAAGCTCAGGAGCATGGATAGGAGGTTAACTAAAAAGAAAAAAAGAAAACAAACTAAACAATAACACGATTTCTAAAAAGTTAATTATTAAAGTAATAATCTGCCCAGGATTGGGCCCCTGGCATCCCAGGATCCGAATCTGGGGTGGACATGCTTGAAACCTTCGTGGTATATGAGCATGTTAAAATATTAAGCACGCACGCATTAAAGTAATTTATTGAAACTCAGATAAACATGTTAACCTTATGATGGGAACATTTATTTGAAAAACAAAACAAAATCACCACATGTGCTATTCCTACCAAATTTATAGCATCAAGGTATACAATAA
>JAECMU010020018.1:0-11138 GCA_016106625.1 Dracogyra subfuscus
ACCCTGTGAAAACAAAACAAAGGGGTTTTCTTGGTGTCCAGTGGCTTATAAAATAGAGTACCACATGTTTCATATGGCTAAAAAGGTAAATACAGTCAGACCTCGTTACAACAACCTTGTTAGTCCCTGGATCACTTTGTCATTGCTTGGTTAAAGACATCTCCAATTGGAACCTGTTTCGTTTACAAAATATCATGAAAATAGAAGATTTTATTGGTCGAAGTTAATCCTTTAATTGGTTAACCAAAGGCTTATTTGCAAAAGCCAATACATGTCTACAGGTTTTGCAAACATCGGTAGCTTGGACAGCATGCGACATAGTCGGGTCACTACGAAATCAAGGATTCTAAGTGGCTATGTGTGTATTGTCAATGTGCTACGGTATCTGTGATTAAGTAATGTTGTTGTAATGAGGTGTTTTCAGACGTCTGATGTACTTTTGTTCCTAGTTTGCTCTGTTGGTGTCAGAAGGTATGAATTCTGGCGTAATGAACAGAATATCACTGATGTACATTTGTTCCCAACGATTTGTGGTCAGATGGTGTAAAAGTCATAGTGATGAGATCTGACTGTATTTACAACAATTCATTGACTTTTTAATTTTTTAACAAACATTTATTAAATTCTTCACCTTTGAAATGCCATTTCTTTTAACATCACAAACATGTTCAAGGGGTATGGAGTTAATGTGCTTCGACTAAATATTGCAATTCTAATAAACAAACTTAAAGATGGATCTTTTTAATATCCATACCATAAGTCTTATTAGGGTACTGGTGACTAAATTGAAAGTATAAGAAATACATACTTGACAGGACTGACGATTGAGCTTGTATCTCCTTGGAAAAACAACTTGCGTCTAAGTGACGACGAACTTAGATCAGCTTGGCTTATCGATTCTTCTTGCTTATCATAGGTCATAAATTCCCCTGCAATTTAAATGTGTTGTAACATTCAGTTAAAAATAAACTTCTAAACTTTTAATGTCAATATAACATAGAACTAAATTGTGCAAGAACAAAAATAGTCTTAATAAATTCAACTGTAACAATAAAAAAGCATGTAACTGAGTGAGTATTTTATATAGCAACTGCACTAAAATACATACCTATCAACTATATACTTTTATTTAAAGCATCAAACATATGGCCTTGCATATTTTAGTGTTTTGGCATATGTCACCATACAATGTACAGATGCCAAAACACTGTATATTGTATGGTGACATGTTAGTGTTAGGAAAAATCTAATTGCATAAAAGAATGAAATAGACATTTTTTTAAAGTGGAAATGTATGTGTCACAATTATTTATATATTAAAAAACATAATATATTGAAAACAAGCATTCTGTAAATATTGCTAAAGCACTAAACCAAATAATGTCCAGCTGGGTAAACGTTTGAGGTGCACCAAACGTTTCATAGAGAAGTTAACACCACAAGTCCTGTGAATGGTTATAAATGGGAGTGTGTTGGTTGTAAACAAATTAGTTACATCTGGACTAAAAATGTATGCAGTTGTATTTCATCTAGTATCACTGTGTCAAGTAGCCCTGTGCTTGGAACATGTGTGGGGTACCTGTAGGGTACCTGTACAAATTAAATACTAATTTTTTTTGCAAAACTAGGGATACCATTTTCTTCAGTTAATACTTTGAGGTAGAGGTTGTAGTACTGATATTTATGGGTCATAGTGATATATTGCATATAGTGTTTTTAAGCACAAATGTTAACATGGTCGCCTATGGGATTTTATTTGGTATAGCACAAACTACTGTGCCCAACAAATTTCCATATCACCTAAGTTCAAGGGTCATAAATAGGGGTGTCACGATACACCTACCTCACGATACGATAACTACCTCACGATACGATACGTATCACGATAACTACCTCACGATACGATACGTATCACGATACTTGATTCACAGCATTTTGTTTCCCATAAAATAAAAAGTTGAAGCTTAGGTGCAATAATTTAAGAAATAAGAAATAAACATGATAAAAATGAAACACAATTTTAATGTAGGAATAATATTACTACTAGATCACAGATATTGACCCAAACAATGAACTGAATAAAGTAAAAATAATAGATCAGTTGCCCATAATTTGTCCAGATTTCACTTACCGATCTGCTCATTTCCTTGAAGCAAATGGTAAACAATTTGCAATGCACAAACACATCGCTCCTTAAATTGAATTAAAATGTAAAATTTCACGTAAGAGCTATTGGGCCAGTGTCGTATTGAACAAATACTTTGTTTTGGTAAATCGATACGGAAGTAAAATATGAATCGATACCTGGTTAAAATATTAATCGATACACAAGCTAGTGTATCATGTATCGTCAGTAGTGTTATCGTGATGCATCGATGCATCGATGAATCGTGACACTCCTAATCATAAATATGCAAAACATTTGTAAATCATTGTGAAAGTTAAACTTGATATATAACAGTACATGATAAATATATACATAAAATTCCATCTCAATAATTTTCAGGCACTGAAAAAGAGAAGAAGTTCAGAACCAAATTTTTTTATCTTCTATGTTCCAAGTGTCGTAACAGGTCAAAAATGGGTAAATCGTCATGAGAGTCCAACTTGATCTATAATAAAACACGATAAAGCTAAACATAACATTTCAGCTTAATATCCGGAACACTGTATTTGTGACTGACAGACAGACATGAAACTTACAGTGCCCTCTGACTGGACCAGTAAGGGAACTAATAAATATAGACCATTAAAACAAACTGCTACACCAAACAAAACTTACCAAGAATACTGTGCAAGTCAAAGTTCATGGGAAGGGTCAGCGTGGTTTGACAAGAAACTAAAAAGAAACAGTAAACAATGAAGACATAACATGGTATTTTCTTTAAATGTATTATTACATCAATCAATCAGTCTTCTCAATGATCAAGTGAAACAAGCACATCACCGTTTTAAATAAATTAATGCATATTTTTATTTATTTTATGCCTGCAATCAATCACATGAAGAATAAAATTTAAAATTTAATACACTGACTCATTAAAATTATTTAATTTTGTTGACCATTTTTGGACAACTTATAGCCCATGTATATTTTCTGTCTGCGTATGGTTAAAGGCACTCAATCACGGATTTAGTGGGTCAATAATTAGGTAAACCAACTGTGAGAGAGTGCATTTAAACATTCATTTATTCAACTTACCCATTCACACACAGAATGGATGATTTTCCTTTGTCAATTTTGTTAAATTCCTTAAAACTCATTAAAATCACCCACATATGAGTGATATGTAACAGGGCTTCTAGATTAGTGTAGCCCCATTCCCAAGAGTTGTGATATTCAATGGTGGGCTAGTAACCGACTACTATTGTCATGCCCGACGGCTGGTGAAATTTGTTTGTCAAATGTTGCAGTTAAAGTCTATTTTGCAAATATGAATATCTTGCCCTCTCTCCAACCACCATATGTCTATATCTCTCTCTTTAGATGACATATTCAATTTGCACAATTATTTAGTAAAACTGTATTAACCTAAATTAAAGTAAGGCTAGTGAATTTTTAATTGTGGCTAGTAAATGTAAATGGCTAGCGGATTTTATAAAAATGTGAGAAGCCCTGCCTATAAGCTAAGCAAACAATATCAAGTAATTTTTCTTGGGTGTGATAGGCTTAAACATCTATCTATACACTGAATTACCATCATGAGTAAGTCTTTTCTTGACCAGCTCTTTCTGTATGGAGCCTTGAAGGTCCTCGGGACACATGTTTTCTGGACGTTTATAATCTGCAGAAATAAAACGGTCTTTAATAGCAATACAACAAATACAGATATTTTAAAATAGTAATTTACTGGGTTAACATGTCGTCTTTCAAAATCATTTCATTCTAAGCCACAGCTGAATAACTATCCTGTATTTGACCAGTTGCTGGTTCTTGTACTTAAATGAAGTTTCACCAGCCGCATACTACATGCACATTGAATTAGAATATATACATCTTTTGCAGTGACGCAACTGACAATGATTATCATTTAATTTACAGCTGTTTTCTTCATTACTGGTCAGATTTATTTATTTTAAAACCGACACGATGGATTTAGCTAGAACTTAAAACTTGTCATGCCCTAAAAAAATATTATGACATCATTAGAAGCCAGGGATGTTAATATGTCAAGACGATAATGTATTTGTCTTAAATTTACTTATATTTCTACATACAATAAATTAAAATACTATAACATTTATCAAGAAATCACAACACACGGTTCTCTGATCCCGGAGTCGTGGGTGGGCAGTACTTCTTCTTGCCATCACTCCATGGCGACGGGGCAATGAGATGATTGGCAAAGTAGTTCTCTATAGCTCTTTGTGCTCTCTCCTCTATATCACAGTCAAAGCTAGCAAACAAACGAAAAACAATCAATACTCAAATCTGAAAACGAACAAGAGAACGCAAATACATACTAACGATTTGAACCAGCAGGTGATAAAAAGGGTATGTGGGTGAATTAAAATGGTCTTCAATCAATATTTCAAGCCCTGTACGGCAATGTCCTGGAATTTTAATTATCCATGGCATGACTATATTCAAGTAATACTTTGTTGGGCCATTTAATAGGTCAGTGGTCTGTGACAATATGCCTTTACGGTGTAAAAACAGGCAAGTACAGTAATAAATCACTTGTCTCGTAAGCTCCAGCTGAGTGATTAACATTCTACAGAAATGAAATTGAGTATAGGACATACACCAACTTAACGACATTTTGAATAGCAGAAACAGACACTATCCCAACTTACAATAACAACTCAAAGATGTATCAAATACTAAGGCTGATTAGGGTTAAAACAGCTTCTGTTTTCAAAAACAACCAGCCAAAGACGCATTGTTACTGTATGTGAAGTGGACTATTAAAAAATGCTCCTGTGATAAAATTAAGTAGGCAAGCGCATTCGAGCAACATAGATCATTAGATGTGAAGGACTGAAACAAAACAAAATTCTAGTGAGACTGTTCATTGTAAATATTTGAAAAATACAAATACTAGTAATAGTTAGTCGTTTACTGTTTTGGCATATTATCCTGATAGAAAGGCATTTCATCTATGTCTGCTGGGTTCAAAGCTGCAATATGTTCAATGTTCCACCGAAAGGTACCCTGAAAAGAAATTTAAAAAAAAATAAAATTAAAATGTGCTGAATTTGTTGAATAATTCTGATATCAGTAAATATATTGATATACATACATGTATGCACAAATCCGTGTTAATGATGATGAACATGTTTTGGTTAATAACTTGATAATAAAACAGTGCTTACTAATATTAATGGTACAGTACTCAAAATGGGTTTTCATAACTTGTTATCACAGGACCAGCCTAGGTGGTGTCATGGTTCAGCCATCGATCAACAGGCTGGTAGGTACTGGGTTCGGATCCCAGTCGAAACATGGGATGTTTAATCCAGATACAGACTCCAAACCCTGTGTGAGGCTCAATGGGTATGTGTAAACCACTTGCACCGACAAGCGATTTGTAACTGGTTAAACAAAGGCCATGGTTTGTGCTATCCTGCCTGTGAGAACCCCAAAACACTTTCCAACAGCTACCCTTGATAAAAAGATACAGATATGGAAAAGTTCTTCCCTTAAAATCCCATGGACAGTATCTTCTTATTTTAGTTCTGAGTATGTATGTACATGTATGTACTATGTAAATTAATAATACATTGTACATCTTATCTAAATACAGGGTATAATCTACCATACATTTTGGGACCGATGAAAGGCCTCATTCCCCTAATGTAAATTCCCAATCCAATACCAAACTTTTCCCAATTACAAACCAACAGTTTCCCAATTAGGATTTCCGAAGTTGCTAAGTTAAAGAAGGAAACGGCTCTTTTTACGATATTGCTTTAATGGGTTGTGATTACTTTTTTCAATAATAGCCTATAGCAAAAACGATTGAGGCATGCAATAAACTACTCGCTAGTTGTAAGTTTTAGGCGAGTATGAGGGGCACGCAAATCACGGAGAGGCCTGGTATTAGTATTGATTATTTTTGAAAATCCCCTTTTTTGTATTTGAAATGTAATTTTTTCCCAACTGACCAAAAAGGGACCCTTAAAAAATTGTCTAGATTATACCCTGAAATATATTCACACACAATTAATTTTCCTATTTTCGTTTTACATCTGAATCTTACATCATTCTATGTAAATAAGCATTCTGAAAGTATTGCTAAAGCAATACATTTTCTCCACAGCTACCAGGCACAATATATTTTTAATATCTCCTAAATTTAAGGGTTACTGCTTAAAAAAAGGGGGGGGGGCCCAATTAACATGAAAATCTAATTTAATATATATATAACTATATATGATAAAGATACACACAAAATGTCATCTCAATACCTTGAGGCATGGTGAAAACTGTATGACAAGAGACAGATTTATGGAGACAAACACAGTTCACTCTGGTCGGATCAATAGAGGATGAATAACCTCAGACAGGCTAGAAAAATTCTCAGGATTATCTACTAAACTTCAAAAATAGCAAACATTAAATTTGAAACTATTTTATGCCAAAATTAATAGACAATTTGCCAATTGTTTCTAAAATTTGTAACTGCCAAATTTGGTCCTGCATCAGACCACAGCAATAACCGAATTACCCCATCATCACTGCCCGGAGTTGATGTCACAGTGAATAAGCCAGGGCTGCATGACGGCAAGTGCAGTCTTTCATTGGTGTCGAACGGATTCACAACCATGCCCTGTGGCGTGGTGTACACACACTCCATGTGATGGTGCCTGCTGCATTTTGGAGTTTTCGGATTCGACAGTGGGGCACTTCGGATGGGAGTCTTGAACACTGGACTGTTCGCCGACGAATGTTGCATTGACAACACAGGAGTACCTGAATACCCTTTGCTGCACGGGCTGGACAAAACATGTCGCAGGTAAGCGTCAGACTTGAGGCTCTGCATGGGGTTGCAGAACTTGGCTTGAGATGAGCCATTGTTGGGACTTCCACGAACTGGACTGCTTGCCACCATTGTTACTGAATCCGCCACAGCCGAATCCATATTATCTGGGACACCTTTTTTTCTTCTTTCTTTAATGTTTTCAGTTATTATATAACCACATTGTTTGATAAGAGCTTAACTTCAAATTCCTGAAAATGAAATAAAACCCTTTTAATGTTGAAATTTGAACTGAAGAAACAATGCATTACAATTTTCTATAATAGTCATCCCAGTAAGCCAACAACAATTATATATTATATTCAATACAAAATAAACCACCATTGTTAAAGTGTTGAAATAACTGTATTAGGATTTGTACATAAGTTAACCCATGTACTGAAATAATAATCGGGAGCGTTTTCTTAGTTAATTGGTCATTTCTTTCCATGGCCTGTACCTGTGGTTCCTGATTGGCAGGTGTTTATTTGGACGGTCCCCAGACACCGTGTTTAGACACACTAAAAAGACATGCCTCTATTAATATTATTAAGATCACAGGGTATTGTGTATAACCGTATGGATATCCCTCTATTCGTAATGGACATTACAAGCTGCCCTACATTATTACTGTAAGTAATTCTGTAAAACCATTGCTTAAGTAGACTTTCCCATCTAAAATCACCAAAATGACCAATTACGTAGTCCCAAAGAAAAGAAGATTAACACTTGGGTATCGTGAGTGGTCATTTTTGCATACCAATAAGCTTAATAATACAGGGTGTTTTTTCTTTGGATTTTTAAAACAAGAAATATACTGTAACTCCATTTCATTCTATTGATGCAAATTCAAATATATTTATTTAAATAGTACTGTCAAGTCATTTATGTTGTTTTACAAGTCTGGTTGATGAAACTTTGAAAGCGAAGTGCCTTGTCATAAATTAGAGCGTTTGTTTACACTGTACATAGAGCAGATGGATGGAGCCGACGTCACTGCCTCAAGCTATAACCACCGGATGCAGGCCTTGACCTTAAGTGTTTTCAGTGGTAGCCCACCGGGCTACTAGGTTATAAAATCTAGTAGCCCTCAGTAAAAATTGGTAGCCCCATAACTTGAAAAAAGGAGAGAAAAAAACCCTCAGTCATATATTTTTTATTTAAACATGTTGTTTTTAAAATTATGAGTAATATACTGGGAAATAAATAAATATATATAAAATAATAATAATGGAACTACTCGTCGGAAACCATCACCACCAAAACCCCGCTTTTTTATATTTAATTTTTTTAAGACCTAATCTCGTAATACAAGAATATTATTGAAACACTTCATATGTTTTTTCACGTGCAGAACGTCGTCCGAACGGACGTAGAAAGAAAATGTGATTCTTAAGATAGTTTAATGTGCTAATCGTACGATCCTGAAGATCAATATTGCATATTTTAATACTTAAAATGGCTTTAACTATCTTTAATAGGTGTCATTTCGAAGAATGTTAACAAAACTTGCCTTCATTCTAAAACATTAGCAGTTTTTATTGATGACAATAAAAAACTTGTAAATGCCGTAAGCCAATTATCCCAGACAGTGGATCGCCATGTGTGTTTGTGTTATCACGTACGAACCCTGCATATCTGGCGACTAAATTAAGTACTTCAAATTATTTATATTAGTCCGCTATGTTAAAAAAAAAAAAATACCACTGACAAATATATTCCTTTGTTTCACTGAATCATACTGCGCAACTGCCAACTGTTGGTCCGACTAGGGGAACAATTAACCGTTCCAGCAGCTCGTGGCACATGAAAGGATGGAATTTCAGACACCGATGACTTAAACGTCTTGCTGATTGTGGAGTGACTGGACATGTCAAAATATTTGGTAGCCCGGCGGACTACCGAGGTTAGACAACTGGTAGTCCGAGTGAGAAATCGGTAGCCAAAACACCCCGGGCTACCGCTAAGGTCGAGCCCTGCCGGATGTCACAAAAACAAAACAGCTGCCCCCAGTTTGAGTTTACTCTACCTTTAAGAGAAATATCAAAGTATATTTGCATATCCGTACATCCCCATACGAGTTCACCATTATTTTGTACATACGAGTTCGTTTTCTATAAGAGATCATCGCATCCCACAAAAGTATGGTACGAAACTGATGGTACGAAATGACTGGAACTTGTAGCAAATAAGCCCTCTCTCCCACACACCCCACCCCCTCTTAATTATTGTTCAGTTTAAAATTTAAATGCTGTTCACCTAAGACAGGAGATATAGGCTCTAAAAATCAAATTTTTACATCACATACATATTCAAATCATCAACCGTACTTTCAACGTTGTAATATATAAAAACTTAGAAAAGCCATGCTTTAAAACTGAAAAAGTTGTGAACGTTTTAAATAGGCTAAATTATAAATAATATTCAATTGAATATGAGACAAAATGTAACCCTTGGTGAAAGAAATGGTCTACAAAAGCACGTTTAAAATAAAACTCTATTCTTTGGTGTTTACCATTTAGATCATTATGACAGCGAGATGTGTCTAAACATGTCTTAGTCCAAAATACTGGTAGTTCGAACTGGCGCATTTAGTTGACAGGCCAATGAGCAACACTTCCGGTTATACAGAGGGAGAAAAAGAGAAAGGGTAATAAAAGGGGTACTCGATTGGATGGTCCGAATTCAAGAGAACTATTCTTATGTTGGTTGGTGAAAATTTATATTGGTTGCATAATACTAAAGAAGAGAGTTTCGTGTCAAAGTTCGAGGTGTACCTCAAATAGTTACAGAGTAAAAACAGTTGTGGCTGTGATTGGTAGTAATATGTGACATTGATTATTTGTGCAAATACTATTATCCATTGACATTAAATGAATACACTTTTATTTGTTGTACAGTTGTTATATATATGCATTATATGTCAGGTTGGAACTGCAATTTTCTGAAAAATTACAGTTGCTAACAAAAACATTAATTAAATCTCTTAAATGGTATGTGACCCTCATCCCCTCCCCCCCCCCCCCATTTTATTGCAGGTAGGGCCTAGATATGAGATGCCACATTTTTTATTGCTGTGCTTCCTTGATGTGTTGACGTTAACATTATCGGCAATAGGAACTGATTGTGTCTATTAGAACCTACACCGTTGCTCTTTTGAGAAACATTTATTTTATGTTGTTGTTTGTTTTGGGGTTTTTTTTTTCCATAGTTTTAAAGGGATATTCCTGATTTTGCTGCAATTTTTAAAGATGTTATCGACAAATAAAACGTTTTTACGATTAAACTCAGGAATGTCCCTTTAAATGAAATGACAGACTTGACCGCTGTGGTGGCATTATTCATGACGGGTGTCACCGGTGAGGCAGGATTTGTGAAAATTTTGTGAACACCTGATATCATCACTGTTATGACGGTGTATAATGGGTGTCTGTTAACACAGCTGTATTTAAGCCTTTTCTTTGATAGTTTTGATGTGGTTTGCTGGTCTAAGTCCTAAGTCCTAAGTCCACATTCAGAGCAAGCTGTTGTAGCGCACGCCTGTCACAGGCACAGGAACCGGCCTTGGCCGGATCTCTCCGTCTGTGACAAGAAAGGTGTGGGGAGGGTAAGAGGGGACCGCCTGCGCTGTCGGGTTCAATGGAGAACCAGTAGCCCAATCAACTTGGAGGCAGGTGGGGGGATTTTGGTGCTATGGAATTTTGATACCCTAATGGGTGGGGTTAAAAGAGAATTGGGTGCGCAATTTTTATGAAGGAATTTTGGCGCAATTTTTATGGTCGTTCTAAATTGAAACATTGCTGGTCTAGAGAAGCGGTCCTCTTTATATGGTGGTGCAAGAAGGATGAAATATCCAGTGGCTGTCCTCCTATAGACGAGACACTAGACAGAGATTGGTTTAATCTAACACTATTTTATCAAAATAGTTCGCTTGTTGTTTGTCCATAAATCCATGTTTGAAGGGCGATTATTTGGAATGTGAAGTAAAGATGGCAAGAAGTTATTATTCTTTAAATTACTTTTTGTTTGTTTACCAGGAGTGCAAAAGTGGTGCGCTATCAATTTGTTTAATTTTCAAATAAGATGATGTTGGGGTTTTATTTTGTTGTTTGTTTTGTTTGGGTGTGGTTTGTATGGATGTGAACATTGTCAAAAGTGCACCCGAAATCATGTAGT
>JAECMU010020055.1:4201-17657 GCA_016106625.1 Dracogyra subfuscus
TTTTTTTTTTTTTTTTTTTTTCTGAATTCCTTGAGATATTTCATATAACTGCAACCTGACTGTTACATAGGATTCGTGTTATTTTGAATATAATTGAAAAATATAGGTACAAACTGAGCACAACAAAAACATTTTAAATGTGTTTTCTTAGTAATGCCACTTTTTCTCTTCAAATTTTAACACATTCGTTTAATCGGGATAACTCATACATGTCAGTAGTTCCGAAACTGGACACAATTTCGCTAAACATCGTAAGCCTAGTTTGCACGTAAACATAATTCTACGACAACACC
Source organism: Dracogyra subfuscus (assembly GCA_016106625.1). Lineage (NCBI taxonomy): Eukaryota > Metazoa > Mollusca > Gastropoda > Neomphalida > Peltospiridae > Dracogyra > Dracogyra subfuscus. Next base: position 4,495 of record JAECMU010020055.1, read on the forward strand.
CAATTCTTGTTACTGTTACAGGAAATCCGTAATGAAAATGACGCCAACCACTTGTTAATGTAATAGAACTGCTAGTCGCAGACATAAACTTGCGACGTTTTGTAAAATTGGATCTTGTAACTTAAACAATTGAAACTAACATTTTTTGCATCTAGTTATTTTTCACCATCAAGAATAAATTCCATTATAAATGTAGTACAATATTGTACATGTTAAAATCCATTGCAATACCTTTTTGCTGTTTAAATAGTACTTTTATTTCATTTTAGTCAAATCTTACAACTGTTTCAACATAGTCTATAGTTCTGATGTGTCATCATTAGGCATATTGTTAAAATGAATGTGTCTGTGTTTACAAATCTATTTCTTTTGACTGATTTAGTATTTTGAAGACCGGCAACTGTACATGAATTGGGGTCACCGAAAGTTAATGTTTATGTTGGCAGTTATTGTTTGAATTTAGCCTACCCATATAACCTTTCCAACATATTCTATAGTTCTGGTGTGTCATTAGGTTTATTGTCAAAATTTAAATGTTGAAGTTGCACATAAATGTAGATTCAAATATTTACATAATTTTATGTATTTTCAAATATTTACATACATATTTCACAATAATATACGAACGTTAATGTGTCTTGGTTGTTTACAAATCTAGTTCTTCTGACTGATTTCGTATTTTGAAAACATGCAAATGTACATGAATTGTGGTCACTTTCAGTTATTGTTTGTGTTGGCAGTTATTATTTAAATAGTCTATGTGTACTTTTGTTTCAAGTTAGTCTACCCATATAACTGTTTCAACATAAGTCTATTGATGTATATTGTTTATCAAGTTGTACAGAAAATACACAATTTTATTATATAAACTGATGTTAAACTTCCCATGGACATTAAATTAGATTTGAGAAATAAATATTTAAACCTTGTGATATATCAAGAAGTGTATTTGTTATGATATGGTGTTATTAAGCCAGCTTTATTGAAATGCATATGATTTTATGCAAGTAACGTTTCCGAGGGACTACCATTTCTTGTTTTGTACTTAGTTTGGTTTGACGTAAGAAGAAAAGTAAAAGTGTTTTGAAAATATCAAAGAAACAACTGTTTTTGTTTACAATTTTGAAAACAATCTGCTAAGATTTGTTTGTTTGTTGTTTAACGACGCACTCAACACATTACGGTTATATCGGCGTCGGACATATGGTTATGTCGAGAAAAAACCCAGTGGTTAGCTGACGGGGATCGAGCCTAGACTGACCGCGCATCAGGCGGGCACTGTACCACTGGGCTATGCTGCCCGCTAATCTGCTAAGAAGTAAATAACTTGTAGTAAAGTCCATAGTATGAAAAAAAAAAACCAGCAAGAAAAACCCCGGAAAAACCCCGTTCCCTTTGGGAAGGACTGCAGCTACATTCCTTTGCCCACACCACGACACCTTTATTTTTTATGTTGTCATACTAGGTACATTCACAAATGATTCTCACCCGAAAACAACAAGGATTAATGGTATAAAACAGCAATATTCAAATAAACTTTTGAAAACAAATTCAAGGACTTTGAAGACCCAAATTTAACTTCTTCACAGTCTTCATACCAAAGCCCGACGTCATATAACCGTAAAAGATGTCATCCGAATGGTGTATCGAAAGAGAGGCTACTCTATGTGGGTAATGCAATTACCGCTTTAGTAGGCCTACTGCTATGTTATGCAGATGACACGTTGCACATTGGCCACACACGGCATGCATGACGCAAACGCATATTGCAGCAAAACTGCATTGACGATTATTTCATAATTTGGTGACAAATGTATTTCTGTATCTGGTTTCCATGTTTGTTTAAATTTTAGAAAATTTGCCAGATGTCTGATCTTCAAGAGAGCATGCAAAATACAAAGCCAGTAAAGGTGTTGATATTAGATTGGGGGGGGAGGGGGGGGGAGATGGTGCCTCCCCAGTTAAAAAATCAAATTAACAAGTTTTGTAGCTTCCTATCCCCCAGGTGCTGTCATCATCTGTCCTTCGTGTAAAATAAAATTGGTGTCTGTGTGTGATATAATCGTCAGTTAAGAAGTAATGCCCCTGTCCCACACGTTTCATCTTTATGAAAATGATTATTTTGAGAATGATCAGATTTGTGAGAAACAGACTTTCTCTCCTGTTCCGTCACTGTATTCTTAATGTGAATTTTTAAAACCATGTTTGCAAACTAATTTGACAAGTCTAACTTTCAAGACATCAGATTTAGTTCCAGATGTACAGAGATTTACCTTTGTGTTTCATAGCTACTCCAGTTAGCAAAAACAAAGAATATTAGGTTACAGTTAATGATTAACACCATCAGAGGAAGGTGGCAGCAATGGAGGAGGAGGTGCTTATTGGTTTCCTATTCTGGGGATAGGCGGGGGCGTCCTGGTCTGCGGTTATAGGTGTATGATTAGTATTAGTTAATGGAAGACCGATGCACGTAAAGCTGTGTATATATATATATATATATATATATATATATATAGAGAGAGAGAGAGAGAGAGAGAGAGAGAGAGAGAGAGAGAGAGAGTATGAAACGAAGATCAACCAGACACGTAGATCGATTAGATACGTACCCTCACTCGCTAAACACGAAAAATACAAAACAAACAAATTTAGGCCTACATTTATACCACAAAACATCAGTCGATTCCTAGAATGATTGGCCAGACTTGTTTCACAAGATACCTTTTTTTAAATTCCATATTCGTGACTAAATATTTGTCAGATTCTGTCTTTGTGACTATAATAAAACATTTAATTATTTTGGGGCACGTGGTTTAAAACTTAAAGTTTGTTTTTTATTTAATGACTACACTAGAGCAAATTGATTAATTAATCATCAGCTTTTGGACGTCGGCTATTGGATTTCATATATCGAAGGAAACCTGATACATGTTTCCATAAGCAGAAAGGGATATTTTATATGCACGTTCCTACAGACAGGAAAGCACATTCCACAGCTTTTATCCAATTGTTGTGCACTGGTTGGAACGAGAAAAACAACCTCAACCAGCTGCTATTTATATACACTCACACGAGTCCCCTACACCCTTACCCCTTAATAAGGCTCATTGATATTAATATGTGGGGAAAGACTATGTAATGCTGAATTAACTTTGCAAACACCCTGAAAACATCCATAATGTAATATTCATAATTCCTCCACATCACCCTTGAAAAAGAAAACGAAAAAAAAAACCCCACCCTAGAAAATAAATAAATACTATATCGTAGATATATATTTTTTTAATTTATTTATTTATTTGTTTATTTATTATTATTTTTATTGTTTTTCAGAACAGGTTTCGGTTTGACTATCATGCTTCTAATATGAATAATAATCAATAAGAATAATAATTAGCAAAGAACAAATGACAGTACATTTATATTAATAGTCTCAAACACGCCCATTGACCATAATTTGTATTCATGAAAACTCGTTTTTAATGGGACTAAGTGGGTTTTTTACACGAAATTGCACAAGTTTTCGGTGAATATGGCATGGAAATTATTAAATGAATACCATTAAACCCTATAGGTAGAAAGATTATCCTTCTAGGAATCCACTAATATAAGTTTAGTTATGTAAATGTAGGTGGGTTTTTTTTTAATGTTTTTAGCGAGTGGGGTGTTTATCTGAACGATTTTCGTTTCCGCCCCTCTCTCTACATGCATCAGACATGATTATGCACCCAACTAAAAAAAAAAAACAGATTTTACTCGACCATAGCAATGTTAATGTGGGTTGAGAGATGAGTTTCCAGTTTGGGTTTTTTGGTTGTTGTTTTTTTAGGGGGGGGGGGGGGGGCAGTAAGCCCAGTCCCATGGGAAAATGTTGAAATTAGACCATGCACAGAGTACTTCTGAGCCAAATTATGAAAATAAAAGTAATCCAATATGGTGTCAGTTTTCATTTTAAGTTAATAATGAAACTCAAATTACTGATAATCCATCATATACTTAAAATGAGTCAGGTTTAGTTTATATTCCATTTAAAATGTAGTGTAGGCAACCAATCGTCATGCTGTCCTGCACATCTTCATATCATGAATTATATTTTACAAGACAAAATATATCATTTGCAAGAAACTAAAATTAATAAAAATAGTCATTGTATATCAATGTTGAGCGGTTTATGGTAGGTAATGTTCAAAATATTTGTTCTGATATGAAAGTCGAGCCTTTTTCGCTTCCTTTACTGAATAGTTATTTTCCTTTTTGCTTGATCAGACAGGATTTGCCTTGGACATCTAAATCCTTCTTTTCATTTTCATTTTCTACCTCTTCTTTGTATTGAATCCACCCTTTCATGCAAACAATTTGCTTTCCAGAAGTACTCCACACTAAAAAAAAAAAATCTGATTCCATCAAAGCATACTTGACATGTTCAATAGAATTGTAAGTTTAATTTTTTGGTTTGCCTGATTTGGAGTCAATGGCATCATTCATAATGCTGATCAACGATTCCACCTGTGGGCCATGAAAAAAGGAGAGATTTTTGACAAGCATGGATATTTCTTTACAGCATAAACCTCACTCTATCAATGGTCGATTCTTTGTTCTTCCTTCACTGGAGGTAAAGAATCATCAGTTTGGAATATTCTGATTCCCAGGTCATACATTTTAGTTTCTTTATGACTGAGAACATTTGGTGCAAAGACTAGTAACTGCCCCAAGTATTTAAGAGTTAGAAAGTGACCTCTGACATCTGGATTAATGGCAGCTACAAACTTAAAAAATGGGTTGTTGATTGGCATCTTTGCTTTCCACAAGCCACATAACCTGTTTCATGAATGTTTCACTACTCTTGTCTATTTTGTATGAGTTTTTGCTTTGCAGATTTCTACACTTTACACATTTGGAGATGAAATGTGACGCTGCAGATCCACAACAAATAATCCTAAATCTGTTGGATCGAATCTCGTATATTGTCATGCCACGTCCCTGGTGACCGACTAGTTCATGAAAGTGACGAATTATAAATTGTAATGTGGTGTTTTCTTGGAAGAATGACTGGGTGCTTCAAACTATCTGGGAGACAAGATCATCGAACTCGCCCACCCAATTTGCAAAACACCATATGTATTAATATATGGATCAAGTCTACACAGTAAGCTTGTTCCTTTCAAAGTTCTTTTATTGTTTGCTACACTCTATCTGATGTCGCACTGCCCAGTAAGTTCAGTTCGTCATGAAATGTTTCTGTTAGAACACATTTCAATATTTCAAGTTCTGCTTCAAGCAGATTTGCAATACCAACAAAATCAGACAGAAAGTCATTCCTGATTATGGGTGTTACCTTTTCTAACCCACACTTGTTGTCAAAGGACGGGTGTTCACTTTTGCCACAGTCTTGCACAATAACGTTCAAAGTCCTACATAATCAAGCTGACAACTAGCCTGATCCATAAGAAATGAAGAACACTATGCAAAGTGTGGATTTTATGTTCCCAATCTCCTCCTATATGACTAGCTGAAGGAACATTCATTCTAAATGGAAAATAGTCACACTTTTTGTTTAGTAGAAAATCGTTCACATGCTGATCATCTATTTCCTTAAGTTCTCGATGTGCCCTGACAAAGTTAATTCCTTGATCACATTAAAGTTGATGAAGTTTGTCATGAAATGTTTCTCGTAGAACACATTTCAATATATCAAGTTCTACTTGAAGCAGATCCGCAACACTAACATAATCAAAGACAGATTAGAATCCTGATTGTGGGTAACCTTTTCTAACCAACACTTGTTTCAGAAGCTGCATCTTGAATTTTAAGCAAAGGACAATGGTATTTTTCACATGATACCATTTGGACTAATGTTCAAACGTTTTTAATTTCAAACTTCATGGGAGGTTCTGTCACCATAAAGGCCAATGTCTTCACTTTCTTCAGCTCGGAGTCATCTGAAGAAATAGTGAGATCGTCTGTTACTCCATCTGCTGGTGAATTTATACTATTGAATCCATAGAAATTCTGGTCCTGTTACCCACTTGGAATTCATAAATTCAGTGACACTTACACCACGTGACGCATCGTCTGCTGGATTTTCTTCACCATTTACATACATGTACTTCCACTGAGAAGGATCGGTATGTTCTCTGATTTTCTGCACACAGTTCACAACAAACACCTGATTCATTTGTAATATAACTTTTTACATTTTGCTGTCAGATCCAAACATTTCGGTAATGTCGTTGTAATAAAATTCATGTTGCAGAAATGCAGTCATTTCAAGCTGTGGAATTATTTTTAGAGGAGCAATTCTAGCTTTACCCATAACGAAGGAACAATGAACGTTATCCTGGTCATCAACCAATCGCAGATATGAACACTTACCGTATCCTGAAGTACTTGAAACTGCAAAATGATGAAGTGCAACCCTTTGTAGTTTTCCAAACACATCTGGCTTGAAACATCTAGGAATGTCTGTGTCTTTAAGAAGCAATAGTTGAGTTATCCACCTTTCCCATTGCATTCGTATCTCATCTGAAAGAGGACTATCCCAGTCTGATTGATGCTTACGTATCTGCTGAAGGATTTGCTTTCCCACCAACAGAACAAGAGCAATGAGGCCAAGGGGGTCATAGACGGAGTTTATTGTGGCGAGAACTTCTCGTCACACTAACTGTTGATCCTTAAGGTAATTTTGAACTGAAATCAATCAGATTCATAATACCCGTTCACTCCAAGAGATCTCTCAACAGGTAATGAGTCAGGTTTAAGATAATCATTTTGGATACCATTCGCACAGTCTTCTGAAGGAATAACTTCTATGGCATTTTTACTTGTGTAAACCACCTTTATGGCACATATTCTTGCTTTTATGAATCAAGTCAACCACTTCTTCTACAATAGGTAGTGATTTTTGTCCATCGTCCACATAAAAATCATTTTGCAAAGTGTTTGTAGCAACAGCACCAAACTCAGATTTGTAATCTTGTTTGAAACCAAAGTTTGCATAACCGCGCGATGAAGCTGCACCAAACAAATTCAGAGTCCGTCGGAATTCAGCAGGCTCACTGTCCACGTCTTCAGCTTCCCACCAAAGGAATCACATAAAGTTTCTATGGAATTCATTCACCTTAAACTGGTGGAACATTTACTTGATATTGCATATAATTGCAACTGGTTCTCTTTGAAACTGACAAAGTACTGGTACCCAAATTACAGTATATGTTAGATCAGATCCTGACAGTAAGTAGTCATTCAGTGACACACCTTCGTGTTTTGCACTACAGTCAAAGACCACTCGAATTTTCTCTGTGTTTTTTTAAGGGTCATAGACTCCATGGTGTGGAAGATACCACACTTTACCTTCGCAATTCAGTTCTGACTGTGGCACGTTCTCAGCCTGTCCACTCTGAATAATGTCCTGCATAAATATCCTATATCATTACATTACCTTGAATCTTTCTGAAAACGGTGTTTCACCGACGAGACGATTAATCAGCTATTTTGAAATTTAGGTTCAGTGTCTTTGAAAGGCAATGACATGGCATACAGGGTTGCCACAGGTCGGGGAAAAGTCAAGGAAATTCAAGGTCAAGGAAAAGTCAGGAAATTTTACGGTTGGACTTTGAAATTTTTTAAGTCAGGGACATCCAAGCTTGGTCAGGGAAATTTAATTTCTGGACAATGTTTCACATGCGAAATGGTGTGTAAATTTGATAACCTGACAATTGTCACTTGGTCCAATCATAGATGCTAGTGTCCCACTGTGTTACAGGGCTATGGCAATCTTCTGTACTATTATTATTCAACAGCTTTTCTTTGAAATTGTCTTAGGTGGTATGAAATACAAATAGATAACCATCTGCAAACAAACTGTCTCTATTTCCCCATAAATCCAGCTTACCATATTAAGAACTACTTATTGTATACACCTTCGACGGGTTTACAGGTTATTTGCACTACTAAGACCGTAAACTCTAAACAGTCAAGTATGTAAGTGTATTTTATATTTTATTAACAGTACAAGACATAGAAATATTGTACAAACTCTTGCTTGATACAATGCATTGTAACCTATTATCGTATTACCATTGACGTTAAGCATCAGACTACATGAGTGGGCAACAATTTTATATGACGCCTTCATGATGAAGTTCATCTGTAAACACTGTTGTACTTGTTATAACATCCAATGTTGCTATGAACACATAAAAAAAAGTCAATTGTTTTACTTTAAATAACAATATATAAACTTAATCTAGATATAATTTATCAAATTGTTTTAATTTTAACACAATTATTCGGTCAGGGAAAACTGAAGATGAGTCCGGGAAAAGTCGGGGGATTTTGAAATCTCATGTGAGTGGCAACCATGTCATAACGTTGATCCTCTCGTTGGTGAACACCTCTCTCTACATTGGTCAGAAACACTCTGTCATCACAGGACAGTGCAATGTGTTCGGACCTTTATTCATTAAAATCCAATTCCATCATTTGTGTTACATCGCATGGCGCAAATGCTTCCTTGATATTTGTTTCGAAAGAAAAAAGCACCTTTTGAGTATGTTGAACATTTGAAACACACAAATCAGTAGGAACTTCACATGCTAAAACTATGTTGCTAATGTCAATGACATCACGACTGTCAATCTAATTGTCTATGATACCAACTATGCCCCAACCAAGATCTGTTCTTTGTCCATATGATTCATTGTCATGCACAGGAAGTGTCGATGCACGAGTGCATTTGTAGCCAATCAGTTATTGAGGCCACATGACCAAGATACGTGAAAATATTAAGGGCCACATAATCCTCAAAACGCACATCGTTGGAAAAAGTCAACGACTCCTCCACTTCCCACAAGAGACGCAACTCGCATACACCTTCCGCACGTTTACCATATAACAGTTACTCGTTGTTTTTTATTCCTATTTATTGTTCTCATTTATTTTGCGAAGGAATATACCACTCAACCGCAACGCGATCTCGTATATATTCTTGGGCAGAATAAACTTGTGCAATAAATAGGAAGCTGAAACTTTGGCGGAAGCTGTTCGAGAGGATTCCAAAATTAATGGGATGACTCAGTCAAACAACCTTTAAAAAATTTGCAAATTTATGAATGTACATCTGGAGGATCTTCAGAAAGCCAACGGTTTCCTAATGAGGAAACTTAGGTATTAGATATGAGAAAGACACTCCCCTTGATATAAAATGGAACAATGAAAAAAAATTAATATTAGGATTTTATTTTCCAAACATTGACGTTTCGGCAGATAACTGGGAACACAAAATTAAAAATAAAATAAAACAATTCTAAAAATATGGAGTAACAAAAAATTAGCATTACATGGTAAAGAGCATTACATGGTAAAGTAGTTGCTGTAAATTCACTCGCCACTAGCGGCTTGTATTTATCAAACGTTTTGAAAATTCCGGGAAAATATGCTAAACAAATTGACACAATGATTTTAAAAAATTTATTTGGAGTTGTAGAAAACATTTTATATCAAAAGAGCAACTTTAACTACCTAAGAAGTTAGGCGGGTTGGGGGTTGTAAATATTCAGTTAAAAATCAAAGCACAAAGAAATACATTTGTAAATAGCCTTGAGTTTAGAGGGGGAAGGAAAATTGGAAATCCTTAGATTATTTTTTCCGTCAATATAAAAACTTAAATATTGAAAGACATTTTAAAATGTAAAATTATAAACCAAAAAGAAAGAGGGAATTTTAACCTAATGCCGAACATTTCCAAAGACATATTATTAATATGGGACGAACTTGACATTACACGCGACATGGAGAGATATCAACAGATTCTGTGTGAACCTCTCCATGACAACCTGACGATAAGTAACACACAATACAAAAGTATACGTAGTGAAAGACTAAATTTAGTCAGAGCGGGCAGCATAGCCCAGTGGTACAGTGCCCGCCTGATGCGCGGTCGGTCTAGGATCGATCCCCGTCAGCTAACTACTGGGGTTTTTTCTCGACTTAACCATATGTCCGACGCCGATATAACCGTAAATACAATGTGTTGAGTGCGTCGTTAAACAAACAAAAAATTTAGTCAGAGACATATGGACTTTGCTGGTTGCTCGACTAACGCGGCATTTTTATCGCCAAATAAAAAACATACAAGACAACTTTCCGCGACCTCTACTGCCTCAGTGGTACGGCGCTCGCTCGATGCGCGGTCGGTCTGGGATCGATGCCCATCGGTGAGTACATTGGGCTATGTCTCGTCACAGCCAGTGCACCACGACTGGTATATCAAAGGCCGTGATATTTGCTATCTTGTCTGTGGGATGGTGCATATAAAAGATCCCTTGTTGCTAATCGGAAAGAGTAGCCCATGAAGTGACGACAGCGGGTTTCCTCTCTCATTATCTGTATGGTCCTTAACCATATGTCTGACGTCATATAACCGTAAATAAAATGTGTTGAGTGCATCGTTAAATAAAACATGAAGCTAAAAAACGAAGACCCCTGCGATGGTGACTTAGACACCTAAGGACATATATGCAGTTCTGCTATTACGAACGCACTAAAAAAAAACATCGTTTAAGTCCAAATGGGATACCATTTTTACTGAAAACATAAACTGAACTTTTTTTCTCTTTTTTTTTTTTTGGGGGGGGGGGCAAAAACTAAATCCTGGATTAATTGAAAATCACAATTTTGACTTAATTTCTAAAATAAATAGAAATGTAATTGCAGTTAAAAAATATGGATATGATTGAAAGATGTACACCTTCTCTTTTTATCACACTAAAATGAAGTAGTATAACCAAATTTATTTATTTATTAAATAAAAAAAGGACAATTTTACTTGTTATTTCACCAAACAATCCACAAAATTTCAGTATGTTTAGTCGCTCCCTGAATTTTTAGCTCCCTGTCAAACATGTGACCCCGTCTGCCTAAATTGTATATGTGAAATGTCAAAAAGTGGAAAGTTCTTATAGCTACATATTAATAATCAAATTATATATATTATTCCTACTAAGGATATATAAATAATTGGTGATAAAATGTACTAATACTCATGTAAACTTATTAAAGAGTGTTTATTTATTGGTATATATTTCTACGTAATGTAAACCCATACTATGGAACAAACCAAATGTTTCTTTATGTATTTATTGAGCAGCTGATTTGAACGTAAGTTCAGCTTTGCTTGAATAAAGTTCATCAATGGGCAACAGAGAATGGTTTTAGATTCTCAATGTCAAAAACGGTTTGTATGCATATCTGCCAGAAACGAGGTCTCCACCGAGATCCACAGTTGTTTTTGGACAACATTCCAATTCCAGTTGTGGAGGAGACTACATTTCTGGGGGTTATATTTAACAGGAAGTTATCTTTTGTGCCCATACAATAAATACGATTCCTTTTCATCATAACACTGAATAACTATTGTCAAATAGTAGCTCTACTAGATAATTCTGGCGTATCTAGTCAATTACAATAAAGCCGACGTCTTCAAGATGGTAAAAATACATGCAGTGTCTTCAGTAGGTTTAGAGCTGTTTTTAGAAGAAGAAAAAACCCCGCCCAAAGCCAGAGAAGCATAGTCCGGGGTTGTCAAAATATAGAACATGTCTAGGTCTTCTGCTGATTTAGTTCGCGCAAGCACAGACACAGCGTGTTTTGTCACATTTAATTCAATTTCAACTGGTACCATACTCGCCAGACGCTAAACTTGATGGACCGGCCTCGGCATGGGCGTCATTTGGTGGGGGACATAATGTCCCCCCACCCCACCCCACATACATATTTCACAATGATATACGAGCATGCGTCTTGGTTGTTTACATATCTAGTTCTAGGACTGAGTTCGTATTTGAAGATCAGCAACTGTACATGAATTGTGGTCACCAAAAGTTAGTGTTTGTGTTGGCAGTTATTGTTTAAATAGTCTACAAGTACTTTTGTTTCAATTTAGTCTACGCGTATACTGTGAGTTGTACTGAAAAATCACAATTTTATATAAATTGATGTTAAACTTCCCATGGACATTAAAATAGATTTGAGAAATAAATATTTAAAACTTGTGATATTGCACAAAGTGTATTTGTATTATGGGTGTTATGATATGATGATATTAAGCCAGCTTTATTACAATACATATGATTTTATACAAGAAACATTATAGACCTGCGTTTCTGAGGGACTACCTTTTCTTGTTTTGTACTTAGTTTGACGTAAGTGTTTTGGAAATAACATGAAAACAACTGTTTTTGTGTGCAATTTAGAAAACAATCTGCTCAGAAATAAATAACTTATAGTAAATGACATAATTATGAAAAATGCGTTCCCAATGGGAAGGACTATATATGTAGATTCGCTTACCCACATCACGACAGTCGCACCTATACTTATTATGTTGTCATACTAGGTAGTCACAAATGATTGTCACCCGAAGAAAACCAAGGAGTAATGGTATAAAACAGCAGGATTCAAATAAACTTTTGAAAACAAAATTCAAGGACTTTCAAGACCCACTTTTAACTTGTTTACAGACTTCATACCAAAGAGATGTCATCCGAATGGTGTATCGAAAGAGAGACTACTCTGTGGATAATGCCACTCTGCATTTATATAAAAAAAAAATAATAATAATAATTATATAAAGGATGGAATCTTGCCCCTAAAACGTATCAAAATAGTCTAATAAAAAAAAGTATTTAAAAAAGCATAATTGTTCATCAACTTATCCCAATTGGTAATCATATAAAACCATAGGGCACTATCTACCTTTGTCCCAATAATGTTTGCTGCTTATTATGACCAACTTCAATGTACGATGTTTTTGGGATTTGTGATTGTTGAACACTCTGTTCTACATGTCACTTGGTCACTGACAGCAGCAGGATCAGAGAGCTCTATAAAGACTCAACTCAACAAAGAACAAATACGAGCTACTCTCGATCTAATAAACTCCAAAACTATATTACATCTGTATCCTTTTTTTCTTTCGGCCTACCGTTCAAAAACTGTTCCAAAATTGTTTCATACTGAAATGCGCACCTTTTCTCTTTGGCATAATTAATGCTCCATTCAAAATTCCATAGCCCCACCACCACCAACCCCGCCTGCTACCGATCTTGATCGGACTGATGGTGCTCCCTTGCATCTGGCAGTGCAGGCGATCCCTCCTACACCCCCCC
>JAECMU010020056.1:1016-17225 GCA_016106625.1 Dracogyra subfuscus
CTTGCAAACGTATGAGACTGGCATTGTAGACATGTTATAATAGTGCTAGGTGCTATTACAACACTGATAACTGTTTATAGTTGTATTGTAACGTAAAGTAATTGTTGTATTGTTGTACTTTCGACATTAACATGCACATGTATAATTCATATATAAACCGCACCGTTATATAAACTACCCCCTCCGATATGAAAAAAAAGAGTAGCAGCTTATACTCCTGAAAGTACGGTAATTCTTATTTGAAGCCCACATGATGATTTGTATACCTGTAGTTCCTACTTAGCTGAATAACATGGTCTTAAGGTTAAATATTCACAGTTACCTTTACAAACACTTATAATTGCAAACTTCCCACCGTTATACAATTAGCACAATTTTGATTGAACGTCGTTACTTAAAAACTGAATATTATCCTTCGATAAACTTCAGAACCTGATGACATAACATCAAAAGGGATGTCATATGTAGAACAGATCATAGAAAGGACATCAGTAATTTGTAATTATAAAAATTGTTTGCCATTTTTATGTGAACTTATTGATATATAACAGTCACAAATTGCTTTGCTACACTACATAAACAGTTTATACAATTTGTTACTGTTATGTATTGATAAATGCACAAAATACAGACATATAATTGTTATATATATTTAATTGTTGCAGATGCAATAGAAGTTGACTCTAAGCGGGCCACCCAGGACAAGCTGGAGTGCATCGTGCGGTGCAGCAAGCATATCTTTGAGGTTCTCAACATGTCGAAGGAGGGCCCTGCGAGTGCCGACGAGTTTCTTCCAGCTCTCATCTACATCGTCCTCAAGGCAAACCCGCCACTACTGCAGTCCAACATCCAGTACATCACACGGTTTGCAAATCCAAGTCGACTCATGAGTGGTGAAGCAGGTTATTATTTCACAAACTTGGTAAGTGTTACAGTTACAGTTTCTTTGACAACCAAATAGCTGACAATTAAACATTATACTTAGATGTCATGAAATAAACTGACTGTCTAATAGAAGTATTTGAACACTTAAAGAACATAGGTATATTTTTTTGTTTACGCAACCCTATAAATGTTTACGGAGAAACACACCACCACCCTCATTAAAACACATTCAGGTGTATTTTTAGACTTTATTACATTGTTGAAGGAAGGCAGTTTGAGTTTTTTCGTTTAGTATTTTGTTCAGTGCTAGAGTTCTGACTGTCAAATCAAAGGCTGTAATACATACTCTCTTATCTTTTAAAAAGTGCATACATAAAATCCTTTGCTGCTTTCAGTAGGAGTAGCATATATGAAGGCACAAGATTCCTTTATTATTTCACCAGTTGTTAAAATAATTATGTTGAACACTTAACAACTGACCAGAAACATTTTCCACCAAATTATCCATTAAACTTTAAACATTTCAGAAACTCAGTAATTTTCTAACAAAGTGTAAATTCCTAGGTATTATATAAAATTATTTTGTCAAATTAAAATAAAATTCACCAGTTCGCAATTGACGAATTAGGCGAGTGTCAGAGTTATCCTTAAGTAACCATAGTTTTAAAATACGTTAAGAGGTGGTTAATAAAATATTCAGTTTTTTCTTTCCCTATTCAGTGTTGTGCTGTTGCTTTCATTGAGAATCTCAATGCGGACTCCCTGAGTCTGACACAACAAGAGTTTGACCGCTATATGTCTGGTGAGGCCATCCCGCCATCCAGTATGACAGAGTATGTGTGTGAGGGACTTCGAATCAGCCAAGAGAATCTCCGATATCTTGCAGAACTGCGGCAGCGACAGGAAAAGGTTCTAGCTGAGGCTTTGCAGCTCCAGCAAGAGATGAAAGACTTCAAGGAAAGTTTCACAGAACAGATACAAAATGTGATAGTGCGCACGCCTCTGGTTATTAAACCGAGGAAAATGAAAGTGGATTTGGATGCTGCAGAAGAAACAGATGAACTAGACAATCTTCCATCGCCTCTGAAACCCCAGATATCAGACAGGGTTGCAGGTCATGTCAGTGTTGACGTATCAGAGTCATCAGGGGCAGCAGAGGCTGGGCAAGAGGAACAAAGTAAACTAGGGGGCTCTAGTCTGGAGGAGGAAATGACAACATAGGACAAAAGTGAATGTATTAGAACATGTGGGGCATAGAACAATAGTGAGTGTATTAGAATATGCGGGGCACTATAACAGTATGATCATATAATGATGATGATCTTTTATGCATTTATATGCAGTATGCATGACATGTGTAAATGTTCCAAAAGTAATGTTGGTTAGATGCTGTTTTAATCAATGTGGTCAAGGTATAAAATGTATGATGGCAGTATATCTCATTTTTTAAACTTGTTAACAAAAACAATTACATGACAAACATGCTTGTGTTGGATAAAGGAAAGACTGTGTTAGAAAATGAAGGCTGTTTTCTAATCTATATATTAACTTTTTTTTTCTTTTTTTTTTTTCTTTCTTTAAAAAAAAAAATATTGTGTTTTGTAAATTGTTAAAAAATACATGGACATTATCTAAACATTTTATAATCATGTACCAATACTTAATCTGCACTCAAACTGCTGCATGCAGGGTTTGGTTCAGATTCTGGAATTTTAGTTTTTGTGTGCTGTTCTCTTTGGTTAAATGCACAAAAATGCTATTCTTTTAATTTAAAAATAGTCCTTTTCTTTCTTTCTTGCACACTGTCCTTATCTTATAGAATTACTGCAGTGGGTGCTCACCAGCAATTAATTAATAATGTGCTGGAGTGTTTGATTTCCTTTGGTATTGTTGTTTTTAAGGTAGTGATTACAGTTGATATCACTGAGCCTGAAGAAAATGAAGTGAGATCTGAGATCTGTCAGTGAAGTATACCCAGTGGACCTTTAAAATGATTTGTTATGTGCAGATGGTCTTAATACTATGTTGCATTGTTCAAATGCATTTAAATGCAGATTGGGATATTCATCTTCCATCTACAAGCCAAATGGCACCTACTTCTATTTTTATATAGATAGTATGAAATGTTTTAGTCATCAAATGAACAAAATGGTCACATATACGACAAAATTGGTTGCAATGTAGAGAGCTGCCTTATCTGGTAGCTATGTAGGGTGAGGGTGTTTACATGAATATTAACAAGTCCAGTTGTTTAGCAAGCAGGACTTTGTGTAATTTCACATTTTAATTCCTTGTTTGAAGCCTGCTATTCGGTAGGTGTAGCTTATTGAGCAGCAATGGCTTTCTACTTTGCCCAGATAATCACTGTGTGAATTTGTCTTATAGCTAGTCACATATTATATAGGTAATAAAAACTGATGTACCAAAGACATGCAAAGCACAAAAAATAATGAGCATATAGACTAGTACTCATAAAAATAGTAGCACATGGAGTATGATGTTATATAACTATTTCTTTGGAGTAGTAAGAACTGTACTTTTTTTGTTCTTTCTTTGGGGTTTTTTCTTCTTTTTTTTCTTATTCTTTCATAAAAAGTTTGTCAGATGTTACATATTTTTTTCACAATAAATTGATAAATGAGTTCTTTATCTGTAATTCCATTAATCAGTGTTTCACAGAATACAGAATAATAAAAGTAAAAATTTTGTGTTTTTCATACAGCATTGTGTAATAAAACACCACAGTTTAAGCTGAATAATAAATATTAGCAATTTGACAAATTAAAAAGTATATGTGGTCAAATTCAGCATCTATTAACCAAATTAAAAGTAAGAATACTAAAAGCTAGTTAATTCTCAAATGTGTTATTATACCACAGTGTTTTTACTTGTATATATATATATATAAGTCAGCAATGTTTCTCGAACTTTGGTGTAAAATGTTAACGTTCATGTAGATGAAAGTATTTAGTGACATAAACATTAATTGAAATTTTCTATTAAAAAACAGACATAGCAACTGAAGAAAAATAAACCTATGGCTGAACTTTATGAACCTCTTATAAATGTAGAAATTGCTATGCAGAATTGTATATCACCATTGTAATTATACACATGTTATGTTCCTTTCAAGTGATAATATTTACCTGTTCTCCTCAGTCAGTGACTATTCCAGGAGTGCAGAAATGAAAAATATCTCATTAGTCTGTCAGACCAGTACTAGTGAAGCACTTACCATTCTGCCAGAATTTCATCAATCTACAGGACAGTATAATTTTGCTGTAACACATTGAAATCTCCTTTAATTGCATCCATCGATGTTTTCATTGAGACTTGACAAGCAGACTGGTATTTTATGAAGCCTGCTATTCAATCAGGGATGAATGTAGTTCAGTGTTAGAGTTCTTGTCTGAAGTGTGATGGGTCTCGGAATTGGTCACCCTCAGTGGATGCAATGCTTTCCTTCTCTTAGTCAATGTTTCATGACTGATACATCAAAGGCCATGGTATGTACTGTCCTTTATAAAAGGCAAAGTGCGTATTAAAAAAATGTGGGTTTTTTTACAAGGCTTACGTGTATTCTAACTAGGTATTAGTGACAGCGTAATAGTCATGCAGCGTAACAATTGAGAAACATTTTACTGAAGTACTAATAAAATAAAATTGTAATTGGGCTTGTATTAGTTGTTTAATCTCTTTCTTTTTTACTTCTTTAAAAAAAAAAAACCCATGAATATGCGTTGATCATCATTTAGAAGTTCCATAGAATCAGTTCAGTTGTTTTCATGACATAATGTGATCTCATTTTGGTCTACTTTGTTGACCATAAGTTCTTGTTGATTTGAGACAAATGTTTTCCATACAATGGTTGATATCCGTTACAATGATTTGTTAATATCCATGTAATAATTCATCATTTACATACGTTTAAGAAATAATCACTGTAGTTTTGTTTTTAATTATTTTTTAGTTATATATGAGGATATGTGTTTGTAGTTTGAATATTCGTGACACTGAACTTGGGTTACTTTATTTTAAAACTTGTTAATGACTTACATATGCATATACTTACAGTGTTTCTAATATACCAGAAATGCTTACAGTCAAACTGTTATGAAGTAGTTGATTGGAGTTACCACCCTTTTTTGAAAATGGAAATGATGTTATATGTTTTGTCACAGGTAGAATGATATAGTTGTAGATGGCAATGGGATTGGTGTTGTGTTGGTTTTGAAAACAAAATTCAAAATCTATTAATAACATATTAATAGGGTGAAGGTGCATCCATTTGTTTGTGTGTTTTTTTTATTGTGTTTTTTTTTTAACTATCAATTGATTATGGAGGCATAATATTTTAAACTATTTTGTTTGCAGTTTTTGCGTTTGACTAACATAATGGCAACACAGAAATTCTTAGTGGAAAAATTATTTACTATCCATAGCCAGGATTTATCAATATTACCTTTGTGGTTATCAAAAATAAGAAGAGGTGAACCATTACATTACAACTAGGCCGAATTTAGGAAGCCTGTTTTTCTTAAACGTTGGTGTTTAAGCATAGCTTTGTAAATTCGGCCCTAGATATTTGTTTGGATCTTGTTCCAGATCACATTCCAGATTTCTGAGCTGCTAGTTATATGATAGTTTAATGTACAGAAAGTCATGTTATTTTTCCACGAATAAAATAACTAAGAGTAAGTGATAATATTTTAACCTCTGTGTAACCATTTTCAATGTATTTTGGGGTATTCCATAAAATTTGGCAATTGTAGCAGACACCCTGAGGTAATTTTTAGTAGGGTACATATAAACAGTTTAAGTAATATGTGGGTTATGGTTGGTATTCTGAAAAACTGTTTGTAAAATGATTGTCGTTTTATCAAAGAGAGGAAGCAGGATCTAGCTCAGTTGGTAGAGCACATACCTGAGGTGGTTTGGTCGAAAGATCGAATCACCTCGGTGGACTCATTCTCTGATCATGCTTAATTCCCCATCCCAGACAGTGCCCCATGACTGGTATGTGTTTTCCTGTCTGTGAGATAGTGCATATAAAAAAGCCCATGCTACTAATGAAAAATGCAGCAGGGTTGCCTCTGATGACCATATACGGTATCAGAATTGCACGTTTGACATCCAGTAGCCTTTTATTAATAAATCTGTGTTCTCTATAGTGGTGGCATTATAAATATTATCCCTTCACTACTAGTCGGTTAATTCAAAACAAACTTTTACCAAAAAGAACTGTTATCATGTTTACAATTAGGGATGCAATTCTAAAAATTATTTCACACAAAAATCTAATTCTTTTAATCTCTTAGTTAGTTATGTTTAAATCATGAGAAATTCAATTACCGATACTTTGATTTTCTTTCTTATAATATTTATCACAGTATTGTGTGCTCTGTAACTTACTAGGATATGTTTATTATGTAATATTGTGTTTTTCTGTTTCCTTTTAATTAAAACAAAAAATTGGGTTGATGGTGTGCTATGTAAAAATAAATTGTTCATGTACAGTAAAATTAGTTACCATAAATTAGTTATTAATTTTATGTATAAATTAAAATATAGTTTTAAAATGCAACTTGCAAAGTTATATTTGCTTTAATCCTGATATGACCAATAATGCTGCATGCTCAAATTGTAATAACAGTGTTCTGAATCCACTGGTGCAGAGTTAAAGACCAAGATCACGGTGAGTATTGTCAGTAACTGTTTAGAGTTTCCAGTACTGAGCATACCTTACAGTTTCGTTTGTCTTTTTAAGTGTATTTTAATACATCTTTTGCATCCATTGCCAAATTAGCCACTTGCTAATTTTTATGCTAAGTGGTTACATCATTTCGAAGTTGTCTAATAACATTTTGTTTAAATTAGCAATTTCTTAATCATGTTGAAAGAAAATACTCTACATATTTCAATATTGGCTAAAATTAAATTCATTCTAGTGTGTATGCTGCTTTTGTACATCACTGTATTTTGTATTTCACCAAAGGTACAAATACAAAATTATTCTTGGAGAAGATTTAGTCAGCCAATCATTAAATTGTACAAGCTGCAAATCTCTTAAGTATTTAGTGAAACAATATTGTCAAAAACAAAAAACATACACGCACATGCACACACGAGCTTAAACATGTTATAACATATTTTTTTATATCATGTGAATGAATTAATATTTAGTTCCACTAACAGTTATGAAGTTAAGAAATGAATGGT
This sequence comes from Dracogyra subfuscus, assembly GCA_016106625.1. NCBI lineage: Eukaryota > Metazoa > Mollusca > Gastropoda > Neomphalida > Peltospiridae > Dracogyra > Dracogyra subfuscus. The sequence continues at coordinate 8,121 of JAECMU010020056.1, forward strand.
GGTGTTAGAACTGAATTGTTTAAAGAAAACAAAATTGGTTTTGAATTACATTGTCCAATAGTGGTAAGGTATTTGTTTGTATTCGTAAAGGTTTACAGTTTTAACTAGAAATTTGACCACCATAATTAATTTTTTCATTTTCATTTTAACATTTAAAAATTAATTCTTATTTTGTAAAAAGCATTTTCAATCTGGTTATGTTAATAAAATGCCAAGTTTTACTAAGATTGTTTCTTCAGAATGATATACTCAAGTCTGCTGTATTTTTAAATACAGCTAAATAAAATTTAATAGCTATGAAATGAATAACACATCCAAATAGGAAATGTGATACATATACCGGTAGTAATGTCACATTTATTTAGTGTCTTCTTCCATACTCGGCATACATGGATAGTAGGTGGGTGTTAAGTTACTACTGGTAAGCATTTATTTTGATGCTTTGTTATTGAATTCAGATGTTGGTTGCTTTTGTATGAAACTGTTTTATACAGATCTCAATAAAATACTCAAAATATATGTTTGTTTACTTTTTTCTTCATTTTTTTTTCAATCAGTTTCCACTTTTAAATAAGGCTGCTACAGAAAGGATTTACACATAATAATTATGGAAATTTTAAATTAAATTTATTGTAAATGATTGACAGCAGTTTCCTTCTTTGGTGTTAATACATTAATTCACTACGACTGGTATATCAAAGGTTGTGGTATGTGCTGATCTGTCTGGGATGGTGCATATAATAGATCCCTTGCTACTAATGGAAAAATGTAACTGGTTTCCTCTCTAAGACTCAAAATTACCAAATGTTTGATATCCAATAGCAGATCTGCCTATGATTAATAAATCAATGTGCAGAAGTGGTGTTAAAACAAACAGAATAAAACTAATATAGTAATTATTATATCAGCCGGTTTTAGTCTTTTGTAACAATGTTGCAGCTATAATGTATTCAAGTTTGGTAAGGGATAGCTCTTTTCTCCAGTCTAGGACCAGTTCTTGATCTTCGAGATCAAAATAATTAGTTTTTAATGTGTGTTTGTCGGTCCCACTTCTGTCATTATAGTTGGTCTGAAGCACCTGTTTGTTTCTATTATTGGAACAACTTCTTATCCGTTTATTATCGCTGTTTCTGCATGCGTTTATTTATCTTGAGTGTCCTCTAGCCCTCCCTTGTTTAGAGGACACTCAAGTTATCCTGACCACAACGTGTTGTAAAGTAATCAAATCATTTATTTTGAGACTATCTCAAATTGGAAATTGATGAATACTGCCATTTTAGTCAATAAGACTATATATATTTTAATCTGGCAAATAACTGCTGGATTATGTGAATAAATATTGAAAGGAAACTTATTTTGGTATCTTATCCATTGTCTTGTAAAAAATATTTGTGGTGGGGGGTTGTGTTTCTTTTTGTGTCTGTGTTTTTAGTGGCTATTTCTTTGGGGGTTTTCCGGGTTTTTTGGTGTGGGGATGGTGGTTTGTGTGCGAGTTGTGTTTTGTTTTGTCTAGGAAAATGTTATCTCTAGTAGTTAAAAGTAACCAACCTCAGTGGCATAGTGACTAAGCCATTGGACTACAGGCTGGTAGGTACAGGGTTCGCAGCCCGGTACCGGCTCCAACCGAGAGCGAGTTCTTAAGGGCTCAATGGGTAGGTGTAAGGCCACTACACCCTCTTCTCTCTCACTAACCACTAACCCACTGTCCTGGACAGACAGTCCAGATAGCTGAGGTGTGTGCCCAGGACAGTGTGCTTGAACCGTAATTGAGTGGGCAGCATAGCCCAGTGGTACAGTGCCCACCTGATGCGCGGTCGGTCTAGAATCGATCCCTGTCAGCTAACCACTGGGGTTTTTTCTCGACATAACCATATGTCCGACGCCGATATAACCGTAATTATAATGTGTTGAGTGCGTCGTTAAAAAAACAACAACAAAAAAACAAACAAGAACCTTAATTGGATATAAGCACGAACATAAGTTGAAATGAAATGAAGTTAAAAGTAATTGTGTAATATTGTCTAAAAAGATCACAATGATAATCTAATTTCTCTTTCCATTGTTTATGTCACAACTTGTAGTCTTGTTAATGAGTATATAATTTCATCAATCTAAAATCGGGCAATCAAATTGAAATAATATTACAATAGCAGCTGTAGCAGCCTGTTCACCAATTGCAAAGCTTAATATTTAGTGTTGCTTGTTCTTGTTTCAGTGTATTATAGTACAAATACAAATACTATTGACAAAAACATGTTTTTATTTCACTCTTTGGCGTTGGGCATATTCAATAAATGTTGGTGTGTGGCCTGAAAACCGTTTTTGGGTTGTTGTTGACGAATCTGGACAGTTACGTTTCAGAGATATTGTCAAACATCTTCCCAGCTCTGAAAAAACCAACAAAAAAACCCACACCCGTCAAACGGATAGAAAGTGACAGATTTTCGTTCCACAATTTTGCATTTATATTTATTATAAACACCAGGCTTCGTGCTTTTAAAACAAATAATTCGTAAAGTAGTCTAGACTTGACCCTAGGCGTATGGGCTTACATGTGTTCAAGTATCTTATTGGATTATAAGAAATAAAATGGAAACTAATCTTTTATAAAGTTATCGGTACGGTTGTGTACAGGAATCGGAATGGATTTTATAATGGAACAAGTTAATGTAAGTATATAGACTGAAACAGAAAATGAATCATGGCTCATGTTGATGTCGATAATTTCTCACTTGTAATCATAAGCGTACGAGACTGCTGGCCCAAATCCTCAAATCTGGGCAGAAATGAAAGAGAAATCCGGCAAACTGAGCTGGTCTGAAACCTTTTTTATCTGTTATTTTCACCTTTCTACCCACTATATTGGTTGTAATCCATTTTCAACATACGTAGTGTTTCGTTGGCAGAAAATGTTGTTATCCAGATTCGGGCAGGTCCCTTTAATTCGGACACCAATAAGGGCCCGTACGTCTATGCTTGTAATTAAATAGATGATTGCATAGACGTAAACATAAATCAAATACATGCACCTATCTTAATGGATCATAAGAACTAATTTACGGAGAAAAATACTTTTAAAAAGAAGAAGAAAGAAGTTATGATGTTGGTCTGGAATTGGAATGAATGTTATGATGAAACAAGTTAAAGTAAGTAACGTTATACACAGTGAAGAAGAAAAAGGAGCCTGGTTTAAAGTGTTAATGTTAATATATGTATGGCCTAAATGTTTCTACATTGCATCAGACAATGGAGTCTGATTAAAAATGTTAATGTCGGTCATCACGAAACAAGTTAATGTAGGTATACACATTGACACAGAAAATGGAGCCTGGTTTTAAAGTGTACGTCGGTGATTACTCACTCGTGACACAGATGCTTGCACAAGTGTTTGACTGGCATGTTGTTTTTGCAGTCCTGAACACACGTCGCCTGGGTAATCACGGTGTTTGCGTGGAGGCGGGTTTCGATCTTCTCCAGTTCCTGGATTAAGCCATCAACTAAAATAGGGAGAGAAAAACATCGTCCATGTTGGTTCACACTCCTATTGCACAGCATCTATAGTATTCATGTCACTACACCACTACTCGGTTAATTCAGCAAACCGAGCATTTGTATTATATAATACATATTATTCCTTCACCACTAGTTGGTTAATTCAACAATCACAGCATCTGTATTATTCATATCGTCCCTTCACTGTTATTCATATTATCCCTTCACCACTAGTCCGTTAATTCAGCAATCACAGCATCTGTATTATTGATATTATCCCTTCACCACTAGTCCGTTAATTCAGCAGTGACAGCATCTGTATTATTGATATTATCCCTTCACCACTATTCCGTTAATTCAACAATCACAGCATCTGTCTTATTCATATCATCCCTTCACTATTAATCGGTTAATCCAGCAATCACAGCATCTGTATTATTGATATTATCCCTTCACCACTATTCCGTTAATTCAACAATCACAGCACCTGTCTTATTCATATCATCCCTTCACTATTAATCGGTTAATCCAGCAATCACAGCATCTGTATTATTCATATGATCCCTTCACCACTAGTTGGTTAATTCAGCAATCACAGCATCTGTATTATTCATATTATCCCTTCACCACTAGTTGGTTAATTCAGCAGTGACAGCATCTGTATTATTCATATTATCCCTTCACCACTATTCCGTTAATTCAACAATCACAGCATCTGTCTTATTCATATCATCCCTTCACCACTATTCCGTTAATTCAGCAATAACAGCATCTGTATTATTCATATGATCCCTTCACCACTAGTTGGTTAATTCAGCAATCACAGCATCTGTATTATTCATATTATCCCTTCACCACTATTCCGTTAATTCAACAATCACAGCATCTGTATTATTCATATCATCCCTTCACCACTAATCCGTTAATTCAGCAATGACAGCATTGGTATTATTCATATTATCCCTTAACTAATCAGTTAATTCAGGAATCACAGTATCTGTATTATTCATATCCCAAGACCACTAGTTAGTTAATTTAGATTAATTTATAACATCTGTCGATATCATCTCCCGACACCTATGGTACTAAGTTCGCATTCGTATTGACAACTCAGTGGGTAGGTGTACACCTCTGTACAGACCTCTCTCTCACTAACCACTAAATAACCCCGTTATTGTGACAGACCCTATTTTTTAACTATTAAAACCGTTTTTTTGATCATTTAAAATAGATGTACTTACATATTATTATTTAGAATATTCATTTGCGTACACCTGAAGTGTTTCTGGTCATCCAGGTTTTTGTAATAACCCAAAATGCATCCCCCCCCCCCCCCCCAATTTTAAAAACGCACGTTCGTCTCAGAAATAACTATTATCGCGGCTAGCTCTAGTCTGTTGTAAAACGACATTTCCCCATTTAAACATTTCATACTTTTAACTTTTTAGTTATAAGCATATCCAAGTGAGTTTTGCATGTTTGTAGATTAACTTAAAGGGACATACCCTAGTTTTTAAACACTAAGACATAGTTTTGACTATTAGAGGGCTTTTTGATAACTGAAATCATACTTTACTTAAATTTTATTGTTTAAAGTATCCATTTCCGTACATTCGAAGTGTTTTTGGTCATCCTGATGTTTTTTAATATCACAAAATGCATTTCTCATATTTTTAAAAAGGCACGTGCCTCTGAGAAGTAACAGTTATGTAGTCGACTTTTATTCTATTTTAGAGGGTTATTTCACCATATCAAAGTCAAAGACTCATGTTTCACTCAATTGTAACTTTATCAAAATGTGTTACAGGTTTGTAAATTAAACTAAACTTAATGTTAATTTTTATGAACTGAAACTAGGGTATGTTCCTTTAACTTAGTGTCCATTTTCACGGGCTGAAACTAGGATCTGAGCCTCTAACCTTTGTCTTCCAATACAGCACAAAATTGAAGTTTTTAGTAAAATTCAGTATCCGTAAAATTCTGTGATATTTGTGTTTTTATACAGTTCTTTACACTGTTTTTGTTTAAACCTTGCATTTTTATATTGGTGTTGATCATCACTTTATTTATTTGCATTACCATAGTTTGACACCCAATAGCCGATGTATTTTTCGTGCTGGGGTGTCGTTAAATATTCATTCATTCATTCATTAACGTTTGTCTTGGAAAGACAGTTCAGATAGTTGAATTGCGTTCCCAGGGCAGCGTACTTGAACCGTAACTTGACATAACTATAAGTACGACAATACGCTAAAATGCTTGCTCAAACTTTAATGACAAAAAAACCGACCACGCTTTCTGAAACCTCTGACTGACTTCTAACGACAAAATTGTATGTATGGACGCTATATGAATTTATAAATAGGTGCCCAAGTTAGTAGATGCTGAGTTCGCGTCCAAGTACCGGCTCCAAACCAGGGTAAATTGTGAGGACTCATGGATAAGGTGAAACACTAGTACTGGCCTAGGTGGTGTAGCTCCCACCCAGAGCGAGTTTAACGACTCAAAAGATAAACCTGTGTCATAACACCGACTTCTCTCTCAGTAACCACTAGCACGCTGATATGTGTGTGTGTGCCCATAATTTGATATAAGCATGACAATAACTACAGATGAAATGAACTGAAAGACTGGTGCATGCACACTGATTTATCTCTCATTAATTGCTATGAACTAACCATTAAAGGTTATCCTATACAAACAATCCCAAATAGTCGAGTTGTGTGCGCCATACAGCATATTGAAATCGGAGGGTGGGGTGGGGGCGGGGGTGATTCTGTGCAATGTATTAATTGGGGCTGTCGATCCTGAGAACGCTATATAACAAATAGCCAACATCCGTAACTGAAGCAATTAAGTCTCATCTGGGTACAACAGATTAGACCGACGTACAGTTATATTATAATATAAGATGAGGAACCAAAACTTACAAAGGTGATCCGAAAATAGCTGACCAGAAGCCACCGCAATTAGGACAAAACAAAGTAGAATGACACCCTTCATCTTTCAATGGCTGAAATCTGAGAAAAAAAACACACTATTTTAAAAGTGTGCAGCATAGTAATTTTTTATTTTTCACATATATTACGTCATTTTCCTTCTTTCTTTCTCTTTTTTATTATTTAAATTAATGCATATGTGGCGAGCATTGAACAATCATTTCTTCTGAAAGTCACCCATTCCATATAATCTAAAAACAAAACCGCGTGAAGAACTTTAAAAGTATTGACGCTACTGAGGCCTAAACAAAAAACAAATGTGTGTTATTTCATGGAACTTGGCCCTATTTTGAAATGGAGTCCAGATCAGGTTTTTCGTTGTATTAGGTCAATGTATTTTTATAATAATAATAATAAAAATCGTAACGTAATTGTTTTTGGCATGTTCTATTTTTTAAGCCTTTTTACAAATTAGTCTAATTAATGTAATTAGTCTACGTTACATAGCTTAAATTATCATGTTTTGTTGTGTTTGTTTGTTGTGGGTTTTTTTATGTGTGTTGTTTGTTTTTTGTGTTGTTTGTTTGTTTTTTGTTGTTGTTGTTGTTGTGTGTTTTTTGTTGTTTTTGGGGGGTTTTTTGGGGGGGAGGGGGAGAGATTTGAAAAATCCAGTGTGATATTTATCGTCCTGGTTTTTATGGTAGCTCAAAATCGAGTGGGTGAAATTTTAAATTAGTTTCATGGGTGATGAATGTGGCAAGTGATATGAAAATTAAGATAATTGTAAATGCGGTGATGATAATTTACAGGTGCCTGTTGGGACATAAACCAATGATCTTACCTGTATCTTGTTATAGATGCAACTGTTGGTTAAGAATGTAAAGAACAAATTTAAACGAGGAACAGTGTGGGAAATTATCACCTGGTCCTTATCGGTCCTGCTGATTAAACATGACCCATTAGAACTTGGAAAAAAGTGTTTCCTAAAACTAGCTTGTAGTGGGTTAAGTTAGTTGGTGGGTATTTTCAAAGGCCACGATATGTGCTATCCTGCCTATGGGATGGTGCATTAAAAAATCCCATAAAGAAGAAGATGATGAAGAAGAAGAAACATAATTATAGTATCGTATTATCCTTGCAAGTCTGTTCACATATTGCAAGTTGCGGAGTTTAGTGAACTGATCTCCAGAAGATTTAAAAACAAAAACAAAATTGGCATAATCCAAGCAGTCTTATACTAGGTGGATGTTCAGTATATAAAATGTATGAGATTAATTTATTGCACATTTAATGTCTCGAACAAGAAATTTGTTACAAAAAGCAACAAAAGGTTACGTAATTCAATCTAGATGAGGGCGGGACGTAGCCCAGTGGTAAGGCGTTGGCTCGATACTCGCGCTCGGTCTAGGATCGATCGGTGGACCCATTATGCTATTTCTCGTTCCAGCCAGTGCTCCAAAACTGGTGTAGCAAAGGCCGTGATATGTACTATCCTGTCTGTGTGATGGTGCATATACAAATCCCTTGCTGCTAATCAAAAAGTACCCAGGGGAAGATTGACAAAAGAATACCAGCCTACCCTGCCCAACCCCCAAATTGCTGCTGGTACTCTAATCGGTACAATCCCATGGGTTGTCATGCCACGACCAGAAGCGGTCAGGCCCTTTTTAAGGGTCCTATCGGCAACCTAGGGAGACTCCACAACATCAGCTAGGTCTAAATTAACGAGCTACTCTCCACTTACTAAATCAAAACCTATACTAGCTCCGGAAACTTTCCTTTTGACCGACCGTTCAAAATTGCGCCAAAATTGCGCACCTTTTTCTCTTTGGCATATTAATTGATCCATTCAAAATTCCATAGCATCACCACCACCACCACCCACTCCCGCCTGCTACCGACTTTGTCGGGCTCCTGGTGCTCCCTTGCACCTGCCAGTGTAGGCGGTCCTCCTCTCCCACCCCCACCTTTCCTGTTCTGGACGGAGAGGCCCAAAACAGGCGTGCGCTACAACAGCTTGTTCTGAATGTGCACTTAAAATCCTATGACATGACATGACATAACATAATCTATCTGTGTGGTCCTTAACCATATATCCGACGCCATATAACTGTAAATAAAATGTGTTGAGAGAGTCGATTTCCTTCATTCTAGATGAAGACGGATGTTAACTATTTCTATTCAATGCAGGCTAAAATTAACTATATTAACGACTCTCTGTATGTTTTTACCAATTAAATTATATGATAGTGAAATATTTTGATTTTTCATTGTCCTCAGTGGTAACGGTTTGCATCCTGTATTTTAATGTGTTAATAACAGTGACGAAATTTGTACATTATTATACATGTTATACGGAGACCTAGGGTGTTATTCGTGACGGTTAACTGTACGCTTAAGAATAATTACTTTTTGGCATCGATTATATCTTAGTGGGCAGCATAGCCCAGTGGTCAGCTAACCACTGGGGTTTTTTCTCAACATAATCATATGTCCGACGCCGATATAACCGTAATTGTAATGTGTTGAGTGCGTCGTTAAAAAAACCCGCAAAAAAAAAAAAATCACTGGAAAACCAACATTTCGTTATTTCTTTTTAACTTATTGAATGATTCTTATAGCAACGTACGCAAGCACACACACACACACACACACACACACACACACACACACA
>JAECMU010020067.1:4017-14247 GCA_016106625.1 Dracogyra subfuscus
GTGAGTGTGTGTGTGTGAGTGTGTGAGATTGTGTTTGTGTATGTCTGTGTGTGTGAGTGTGTGCATGTGTGCCTGTGTGTACGTATGTGTGTGTATGTGTGTGTGCGCGCCTTTAGGTGTGCTAGTGTATTTTGCGTGTATGTGCGTGTGTGATTATGTGTGTGTTTGTATATGTGTTTGTTTGTGTGTGTGCGTGTGTGTGTGTGTGTTTGTATATGTGTGCGTGTGTGTATTTGTGTGTGTGCTGTGTGTGTATATATATATGTACGTGCGTGTGTTTGTGTGTGAATGTGTGTGTGTTGGTGTACGCGTGTCTGTGTGTGTGCGCGCGTGAGTATGTGTCTTTGTGTGTGTGCCTTTGTGCGTGTGTTGGTTCATGGTGTGTGTGTTTTATGTGTGTGTATTTGTGCGTGTGTGTATGTGTGTGTGTGTGTGTGTTTGTGTGTGACTGTGTGTATGTGATTTTGTATATGTGCATGTGTGTTTGTGTGTGTGTGTGTGTGTGTGTGTGTGCGTGTTTGTGTGTTTGTGTGTGTGTTTGTTCTTGTGAGTGCGCGCGCGTTCGTGCGTGCATGTGTGGCTGGGTGTATGTGTATACATGTATATATATACTCGATATATCTTTCGACGTGATTGGAGGCTATCTTCGAAGAAGTTGATCGGAGCCGGTTTTTCTACATCGACTTGTGTTGATGTTAAATTAACAGCTTCTATACGACACTGGCTGTGTGTAGTCTGTGTTTACGACACACCTAGGTATTCTCCAGGTGTGGAATAAAGGTACCCTCTTTCCGAGTGGAGTCAGCGTTATAATAACTAACAAAACGCTTTCACGTTAGTCTTAAGATTCTATCCTTTTCCGAAGTTATTTTGCCGTGGCTATGACGCCGATAACTGATTTCAACGGAGTGCCTTTGTGTCTGCGTTCTGTATTCAGTATACTGTATCAAACTTATAAAGACGACACTTGCTGAACTTTTATAAATACAAATTAGTATATGTATTATATATAAAGACGTTTTGTGCCCTGCGCCGTTTGTCAGCACCAAAGCTGAGTTCAGCCAGGCCCAACAGAAAAAACGTTCGCAAGCCTGGTACCATTCAAATAGTTCGCGAACGTTAGCTAAGCGTTATGCAGGCTGAACTTGGGACAGGTCTACTTTCAGGTTCTAATAGACAAAATCAATTCTTATTTCCGATAATGTTAACGTTTACTAATAAAATTGATATAAGCAGCGTTTCAACACACCCAGGACGTACAACAATAGAAAGTGCGGCACCTCACATCTAACCTACCTGCAAGAAAATGTGGGGTCACGTATTTAAGATATTTAATTAATGTTTTTAATAGCAACCGTCACTTTTGCTTAAAACTTAAGTTCCATTTTTGGGGGTACCCCGCATTAGTTTCAACCTCTAGTATATCCTGCATAACAATTGTATAACAAATAAAAGTGTATTTATTCATTGTCAATGGACAATAGTATTTTCTCAAATAATCAATGTCACATATTACTACCAATCACACTCACAGCTGCTTTTACTCCGTAAATATTTCACGGTGCATCTCCAACTTTGACAAGGAACTCTCTTCTATGCAACCATCAGCCAGCTGTTTGTTACTGAACGTTTGCAAACTCTTTTGATTGGTTCCTAAATTAGTCATCGGGTAAAACAAAACAAATTGCATTTAGAAACGGTGAAAAAGTATCTGCGAAAAAATATGGATATAAAAATATTATTATAATGCTTTAATTGAAGTGGTCTATAATTTAAATTATTTTGTGGTAACATTTATTCTAAATTTGCAAAAACACAGATGGTAATCGCACCCCAAGGTGGGCAATGTATGTGATTTATTTTAGAAGTATCACTTAATAAGGAAACGAAGATACAGTCATGTCTTTGATGCCTAGGTTTCTGTTGTTGTGACTTATGGTTGTGAAGTATGACGTATTCAACCCGCTCATGATGGTGAACAAGTTCTTATGGATTTCAGCGCACGACGTTTGATTGTTAAAGGGACATTCCTGACTTTGCTGCAATTTTTAATATGTTTTCGACTAACAGAAAATGTTTAACGATTGTAATTATATATTAAATATATTTTTCTGCATAATATATTAGTGGCTGTATATTAAACATGTTTCTGATCGTTGTAATATTTGTACTAGGTTATATTTCATATTTGTTTTCCTGAAATATATTTGTTTGTACGTACGAAATTATTTGAAGACAAAATCCAATTTGTTTTTCTGACAAATATTAAGACGACCAGAAACACATTGAATATACAAACACTGATAAACCAGAAAATATATGTAATATGTAAGTTTAATCGAAGAAATATAATATTTTTCGGAAAATCTTACGACGATGTCCCTTTAAACGAAGCACAGCAGATTTATACGTGATAATAGAACTTGGAAGACTTCCTTTGTATATTGTTCGAAACATAAGAATAGTTGAAGTCTGGTTGAAACTTTTAGAAACGAATAATTATTTTAAAATTACTATAATATATTAGAATGTCCGATTAGTTCTAACAGACTTTAACATGTCAACAATTTACTTTTATCACTCGGCTTTGAGCTGTTTAATATAATCAGCATGTCAATAGTATAATGAACTACTGATGTCTTAGGTAGGAAGGAAATGTTTTATTTACCGACGCACTCAACACATTTTATTTTCGGTTATACGGCGTCATACATATGGTTAAGGACAACAAAGCTATTGAGAGAGGAAACCCACTGTCGCCACTTCATTTGCTACTCTTTTCAATTAGCAGCAAGGGATCATTTTATGCACCATCCCACAGATAGAATAGGACATGCCACGGCCTTTATTACACCAGTTGTGGAGCACTGGCTGACACGAAAAATAGCTCAATGGGTTCACTGACGGGGATCGATCCTAGACCGACCGCGCATCACGCGAACGCTTTACCACTGGGCTACGTCCCGCTCCTAATAACTTGTAAGTTGCACAGTTCAAATACCAACGAGAAATAGTCCACTGACGGGGATCGATCCTAGACCGACCGCGCATCAAGCGAACGTTTTACCACTGGGCTACGTCCCGCTCCTACTGAAGTCTTGGAGGAAACCGGCTACATTTTTTTATTTACGAGCAGCATGGGATCTTTTATAGGCTCTTTCCATAAACAAGACAGCACATACCACCGCCTATCATATACCGGTTTTTGAGAACTGATTGGAATGGGGAAAAATAGGAAAATACTAAATCAGAGAATGGATCCCTTGAAGAGGATCGATCCTGCGACGCAAGCACCTGAGGCGAGCACTACCGACTTGGCTATGTGTTACTGCTATTCGACACGCACGCATAAAACTAACAATGGCCATTTTAGCAGGTATGGTCCCATTTTCTTTCAACACAAATACCTCCACCAAAAGCACCACCACCACTAAGACTGATATTAAAAGTGACAAACATGCAAACCTCTAAGTGTTTAGTCTTTTGTTGTGGCACACAAACTGCCAACACAACACCAAACAAAGGTTTCCGAGACTGGCGAAATAACGGTACTTCTTAGCCAGTGTTTGCGTGTATCCAAGACGGACTGGGAGCTAGCGAGCGGAGATACAGAGTGACGCGGCGCACAAGCTTACAGCGACAACTACAGCGACAGCATGGAGGACACGACATCGAGGAGGTCGGTGATGGACGCACTGGACAGGATGTCCGACAAACTGGACGTGGTAGAGAACGAGCAGGTTAGAATGAACGGACGGATAGGACGCCTGGAAGACTCCTTGTACGGAGAGAAGAGCCAGGTACTGGGCACACGGCCATTTTATTTATTTATTTTTTTAGTTTTGTTTTGTTTTGTTTGATTGTTTGTGTATTTATTTATTTATTGTATTTATTTATTCGTTTATTTATTTATTTATTTATTTATTTATTTATTCATTTATTCGTTTATTTACTTATTTATTTGTTTATTTATTTATTCATTTGTATGTATGTTTGTTTATTTATTTATTTAATAACTTATTACTTATTTATTTATTCAGTCATTTGTTTATTTACTCACTTGCATACGTACATACTTACATACTTACATACTTACTTACTTGCTGACTCATTCACTTAGTTAATGAATGGTACTATTTGTTTGTTTGATTATTATTAAAAAAAAATATTATTATTATTTATGGTACTGGAGAAAGTTCATTTATTTATTTGTTTATTTATTTATTTATTTATATTTTAGTATTATTATAATTATTTGTTTTGAACTGAGAGACCGAACAGTTCTGTCGCCATAAATATTGCAGGATTCATAGCTTCCTAGTTTCGCATTAGGTCGTCAATGAAAGTATGAGTTGACCTTAACACATGTCTTTCAGTTCATACCTGGAGAACATATGCAGCGGATGGAAAGAGAAGAATATTATGTCCCCGAACAGAAAGTTACATTCAGCCCCAGTGCGCAGCCGCAATTTTCACAGGTTAGTCCTACAAAGTAGTCCCGAGGAGGCCGGACTCGGGATAGCCGTGTTCGAAACCCTAGTGGTATATGGGCACGTTAAACAAGTTAATAAGCTAAGCTAAGCTAAGCTACATAGTACAGTGTTTCACTTAGATTCTAGAGACAGCAATACGCCAAAATTGAAATACTATCAGAGTACTGCCGTACCTTCCATTAGTCAGGTCTGAGACACTTGCAATAAAGTTGTCTCGATTAGCCAGTTATTATGTTTTATACGTGGGAAAAGCAGGCACGGCGGAAATAGACATTGGGGATGGGGGGTGAGCTGACTGAGATGAGGGTGCAAAGCAAAGTTTCCCGTAACATTTTGAAAACTAGATGTACTAAAATGCAATCTCTGCGTGGCTCTCTCTCTCTCTCTCTCTCTCTCTCTCTCTCTCTCTCTCTCTCTCTCTCTCTCTCTCTCTCTCTCTCTCTCTCTCTCTGTGTGTCTGTCTGTATGTCTGTCTGTCTGTCTCTGTCTGTCTGTATGTCTGTCTGTCTGTATGTCTCTCTCTGTCTCTCTGTCTGTCTCTCTCTCCGTCTCTCTCTCTCTTTCTCTCTCTGTATGTGTGTCTGTCTGTCTCTCTCTCTCTCTCTCTCTCTCTCTCTCTCTCTCTCTCTCACACACACACACACACACACACACACACACACACACTAATAATAATAATATAAGTATTAACTAGCGATAATATCAGCAGTATTCTTAGCTTATCATCTCACAGAACTTGTGTCTTCCAGCTCGATGCACCCACACACTGAGGTTTGTCGCCTTTGTATTAATTGTTAGTAAAACTATATCACCTTACAAGAAAATGTTAATTATGTAGTCCATTATTTAACTGTATCTCAGCTATAAATTATATTTGTACAGTTGGCATTAACTTAATTCCCCTATTATGTGTACTAGACTATTTCACAGCAGACTCATAAATAACAAGTATAGTAAGAAAATAAATGTTTAGCACCTACAAATGTGAATGTACTTTGTATACGTTTGGTTGGATAAGACGAATTGGAATGTCACCAAAATGAGGGAAGACGATTTAGCTTGTAAACATTAACTGCCAAGTGGCCAGAGATATACATATATACTGTTTCAAATGTCTCCAAAAAAGTATCCTTTGTATGCACCAACATGACTGGAATATAAAATGTTTGCGTCCATTGTTTAAACGCCATAAGAAAGAAAAGAAAAAAGAAATGTTTTATATAACGACGCACTCAACACATTTTATTTACGGTTATATGGCGTCAGACATATGGTTAAGAACCACACAGATATTGAAAGAGGAAACCCGCTGTCGCCACTTCATGGGCTACTCTTTCCGAATAGCATCAAGGGGTCTTTTATATGCACCATCCCATAGACATGATAACACATACCACGGCCTTTGATATACAAGTCGTGGTGCACTGGCTGTGACGAGAAATAGCCCAATGGATCCACCGACGGGAATCGACCCCAGACCGACCGTGCATCGAACGAGCACTGTACCACTGAGCTACGTCCCGTCCCAAACGCCATAAGAAGTGTAATTATGTTATATATGTTTGTTATTAAAAAAGGTTTCTGTTAATAGCTTATACATATACACTAGGTTCCATAAAATTGAGAAATTCAGAATTTATTTAAGGATCACGGACTGGATTTGAATGTGGAGATTTCGGGGGAGGGGGGTACTGTCAGTGCGATGTCCCGAAGGATGGAAATTTGAGGGCTCAAAAGGGGGGTTAACGTGTTACGGGATTTGCCCTCTCCGTGAATATGTTGAATTTAAGGTGTTGAAATTCCGATTCCCTGCCTTTTGAACACAATAAAAGAGACAAGTGAGCTGGGAATGGCCACCGTGGAACCTGATTGATCTAATTTGATTTGTCAGCATTATCAAATATTTGACATCCAGTAGCCGATTATTAATATATAAATGTGTTCTAGTGGAGTCGTTAAGCAAAACAAAGTTAAAGTTTGTTTTGTTTAACGACAACACTAGAGCACATTGACTTATTAATTATCGGCTATTGGATGTGTAACATTTGGTAATTTTGACCTATAGTCTTAGAGAGAAAACCCGCTATAGTTTTCCATTAGTAACAAGGGATCTTTTATATGTACCATCCCACAGACAGGATAGCACATACCATAGCTTTTTGATATACCAGTCGAGCTGCAATGATTGGAACTTAAAACAGTCCCATGGGCCAACGGATTTTACGCATTTTACATGGATTGCAAACTCATTTTGAGGGTACAATGGTGAAAATACGTTTTTAAAATGTATTATGTTAGCATATTTTGTCCGTCTACCTGTATCCTTTTTGCTCGAATTTGATAGTTTGCCTACCGTGCCCCCCGTCTCGTACGTTTATGCATCTAGTCGTATCTAGATACAATGTTTTCGGGAACTGTGTACTTTGAACATATAATAATACTGGCATCGGCTACATAACATTATACCGCCAAGCAAAATATGTGGAGTGTGGATCGTCGTTGTTTCGTTGAAAGAATAACAAACAATTTGACGTTGAAGAACTCCACGTTCCTTTCATACGCATGCAAAAAAAAAAGAAAAAAAAGAAAGAAAAAAAAGGTTAAGATGGAAAAAAAGAGAAAGCAAAACCTACCAAAAAAAACATGGCTTCACATGGCCGAAACATCTTTGCCGAGAAGTGTAAGTTTATTTTTGTTTGCCGACGAACAGGTACCTTTCCCAACAGTCAGATCGGCACATTACAACAATCAGGGACATTCCTCAACACTAAATTTAGTACTACTGGTGGGTGAGGGGCGGGATATGACAAAGTGGTAAAACGCTCGCCTGACGCGCGGCCGGTCGATGATCGATCCCCATTGGTGCCCATTGTGCTATTTCTCGTTCCAGGCAGTGCACCACGATTGGCATATCAAAGACCGTGGTATGTGCTATCCCGTCTGTGGGATGGTGCATATATTTAAGATCCCTTGCTACTAATCGAAAACATTTAGCGGGTTTCCTATCTAAGAACATGTTAAAATAGCCAGTGATTAATAAATCATTGTGTTCTTGTGGTGTTAAAACAAACACGCTTTATTTACGTTTACTTGTGTTGCTATGTGAATGAGAGGGGGCGGTGGAATGGAGGGGAAACATGAAATTGTAAATATTTTCAAGGATATTAAAGCTCTTGAAATTTAGCCAACATTGGGAGGAAGGGGATAAAACAGACATACCGCCTCTACTGCACAGCCGTCCCATACACCTATGTGTTTGCAGAATATGTATGGTCATATATAGGTGTGTGGAGTCCATGTGTCCATGGCGGAATTGCTGAATTTGCTTTTGACTCATCGTGAGTTGTGATATAAACTGTATAAATTATACTTTCTTCCTTTAACTCAGCTATCTGGGCTGTCTGTACAGGACAGCAGGTTAGTTGCAGTTGGTGGTGGTTAATGAGAGAAAAGAGAGTGTAGTGGTCTTACACCTACCAACCGAGTCACTAACACTCGCTCTGGATAGGAGTCGGTACCGGGCTGCGAACCCTGTACCTATTAGCCATAGTCTTGTGTCTGATGGCTTAACCACGACACCACAGAGGTCGGTGTATATACGTATACTGTGTGTGTGTGTGTGTGTGTGTGTGTGTGTGTGTGTGTGTGTGTGTGTGTGTGTGTGTGTGTGTGTGTGTTATGAGCTGTGGAAACGTTTGGTGCGGGTTTCTTGTGTGTATTGTTTTGATGGAGGGTGGCCTACAGGAAGATCCTATCCCATGAATGGTACATATAATATTTAAATATTAGGACTTACAGTTTGTGAGAAATAGATTTCTTACACACCCGTTGGTGAGAACATCATTTGTTATTTTTGTTTACACATGTATATGAGTTAACAATTTCAAGACATATAGGTGACCAGGTCACCAATGTCATACACCCAATGAAAAAAAAAACTCCAGCACGATCGAAATCGAGTACACTGTGACGTAGTTAACTGACAATCATTAAAAAGATTTGTCTCTGAAACGTAAGTATAAAGGTTGTAAATAACTTTTAGTCGAAAAAGACGTTAAACCTGGTGTTTGAGTACATGTAAGATAAATAGAATGATACATTCGTGTCCGTTAGATACCATTTATCTAACAACTCGTTGTTTATAAACAAATCAAACTCGCTTTTGTTAGATAAATGGTATCTTACGGCCATTCATGCATTATTCTCTATATAAAAGTTAAACTTTAACGCAACCACTGACATTGTCGCCACTGCCGCCTTCGGAAAAGTAACACCTATGTCTGACTTCGTAAATGTGAGACAAAAATATGAAGATTGATGCAGTGTTTCTTGATCACGTTTTAGCAGGTGACTGACATTTTGGTTTGGTATCAGACCAGTTTGGATATTAGATTCTGGTATTCACTGTTCAGGTGCGTGTATTATAATGTCGATGAGTCATAATCAACAGAACCTCTATGCAGTCGGCATATGGAGGAAATCAAAATACCGGTATAATGATATCTCGGTTATATAGGTTGTATGCCATCAATTCAAACCCCATAGACGACAATAGTTACATAATATATCTTTAATTCGCAGCGTATACGCCATATACTAATATACTATATTGATAGAGAGAAATAAGGGATAGAATATTAAAATTCATACTTAGTTATGCCTGTATGGGGGAAAAAAACTTTTTTTTTTTTTTTTTGGTTTAACGACAACACTAGAGCATATTGATTAATTAATTATCGGCTATTGGATGTCAAACATTTGGTAATTATGACTCTTAATCATCAGAGAAAATCGGCTACATTTTTCCATTAGCAGCAAGGAATCTTTTATTATGAATTTTCCCACAGACAAAAAAGCATATTCCACGGCCTTTGACCAGTTGTGGTGAACTGGTTGGAACGAGAGAAAAAAAAAAAATCTGTTAATTGGATCCTCCGAGGTGGTTTGATCCTGCGACACAAGTACCTCAGGCAAGCGCTCAACCGACTGAGCCAAATCCCGCCCCTGCCTGTATGAAACAGATGCAATGTGAGTTCGAATATTAGTATTATGAGAGTGACTGTCAGCAAAAAGGCTAAATTCCTGATAACATGGGTGAAGGTTTTGTTGGAGTCAATAATTGCTGGTACTATTTATTCATTGCCTTATTTCTATATACTATTAGGCCCTATCTGTATATAAATACTACAACCACTCAACCCTAAAGATGATCAGAAAAGTGGGAAATGTCTTTGACGACTCAAGTTCTGCACCAAAATTGTCGGGAGGAACGTAGCCCAGTAGTAAAGCGTTCGCTTGATGCGCGATCGGTCTGGGATCGATCCCCGTCGGTGAGCTATTTTTCGCTCCAGCCAGTGCACCACGACTGGTATATCACTGGTATGTTATCTTGTATGTGGGATGGTGGATATAAAAGATCCCTTGCTGCTAATGGGAAAGAGTAGTTCATGAAGTAGTGACAGCGGGTTTCTTCTCTCAATATCTGTGTGGTGCTTAACCATATGTCCGACGCAATATAACCCTAAATAAAATGTGTTCAGTGCGTCGTTAAATAAAACATTTCTTTCTTGCAAAATTGTTATCCTAATTTTAGTAGAGCAACCGCTAGTGCATTGTTACTAGATAGATAAAATCAAATACAGGAATTTACTGTCCACTTAAGGTGATCTTAAAGCTAAGATCGCTTTGCGGAACCCAGTCGTTTATTTGACGTAGCTAAGAGCAGTAGCGTAACTAT
>JAECMU010020068.1:0-14257 GCA_016106625.1 Dracogyra subfuscus
AGTTGAATCTCGTTGGCTCGAACACCCTCGGAAAGAGTTCGACCCATCGAGTCGTTCGACCTAAACATTCGGTCAACATCGGATATTTCCGTGATATCAGTTTGAAAGTTGAAAAAGATGTAGGCTATGTATTACATACTACAACAAAGTGAAACCTTTCATGGCTCATTTTCGATATAACACCCCCAGTTTCGCACAAAATTGTTGTTCTTAGTTTCACAAATACCTCAAACATGTTTCAAGCACAATGCTACTTTACACAGTGATACTAGATGAAATAAAATTACATAGTTTTATTTTCACATTGGTACTAAATGAAATAAAATTACATACATGTATTACCGAATAAATAGAGGCTATTTCATGGAGGTTTTCAAATACGATTTTTATGTCAACGAGTGATGATTAGAAACCCCGAAGCAGTGAGTGAATATATAGTATTCATACATCACGAGTTGACATAAAAATTATAATTGAAAAAAAAAGCCCACACCATAAAATGATATATTTATTATATACATACTAATTTATAACAATATATTTTGCTTTTCGTTCGCGTATGCTACCGAAAACACGTAATGCCATGATATAAGTGTTCCGTTGGAACGTTTGCAGATAATTTATATCACCATGGATTTTTAATAATACGGCTGTGCAAACATACTTGACAAAGTGATCATTAAAATAAACTCCACAAAAATAAAACATGAATTGAACTTATAAGTTAAACTTTAATTTACACTCAACGACAGGACATTGTGTCACCATTATTTAGCTTCGTAATTGCACGTCATATCCATTTTTATAGATACAAATGTCTAAAAACTAATTAAAAAAATTCAAAGACATTCACATGCTTTGGTAGCCATCAAAGTAAAACCTAAAACACGACGTTGCGACACAGACCTCAATAATTAACAGATAATACTATATAAGGGAGCTAATTGAAACATGAAATTGTTCACAAAAATATAAATATGATATTTATATTTTCACTGTAACCAAAATACACCGAGTGTCACTTTTATGGTTTGTGTAGATCTAAATATTCCACAGCTATGTATATAATAAATGTTTGTCCAGCAGTGGTCCGTCAACAACATACTATCTGAGAAGGTAGCTAACTTTTAATCATTTTTATATTATTGCTTGACGATCGCAATCTGGCCCCGTTTCAAGATTTAAGCATAATAGGTTCCACAAGTCACTTTGTACATCGCAGAAATGCATAGATCTTAGTTATTTTAAGATCGTAATAACATGCATTTTGATAGTTTGTTTGTTTGTTTTTGTTTGTTTAACGACGCACTCAACACATTATAAATACGGTTATATCGGCGTCGGACATATGGTTATGTCGAGAAAAAAACCCAGTGGATAGCTGACGGGGATCGATCCTAGACCGACCGCGCATCAGGCGGACACTGTACCACTGGGCTATGCTGCCCTCTTTTGATAGTAGGCATACTGCTAAAGCAACATATGTCCCCCGTCGGGCTTAACAGATTTTCATACCTCCTAAGATTAAGGGACAAATGGGCAAATTGTTATGAAAGTCAAACATGATCTGTAACAGAACATGATAAAAAAAGCTATACACAAAATGTTTACTCAGAATCTTGAGGCATTACAAAAACAAAAGTCCGGGTAAACAATTATATCTCCTAAGTCCAAGGGCCATAACTCTGTCAAAAAGAGTAAATTGCCATGAAAGTCAAACATGTTAATGTCTCGAGGCATTGCTGCACAAATATCCGAAAAATTATATGTGTTACAGACAGACAAAAAGAGGGAGACGAAACCTATACTCCCCTTCAGTTAGGCCACTAGGGGTTTAATAACTACTGGATTCGGGATTTGCCTTATGGAATGAGAATAATGCCAGACTGAGGAATTTCGACCGGAGGCAGACGAATAAATCTATTTTCTGAAGGAAGCGCGAGTTCTTTAGAGACGTTGTTCTTTAGTTTTCATTGCCACTTCCTGGAACTTGAAACATACTGAAACACCGGACTCGGGACCCTTAGTATCCTGTCTGAGTCACCTCAGTTCCTAAGGACTCTCTTCTGTATCCCTTCAGGTCCTGTTGGGCTCCCTTTTGAGTCCATTACTAAAACCTGTAAATCCAGACATGTTTTACTCTCTCTCTTTTTATCTACATCCACATTCACTGACTGCCATCTGTGGTAATCGCTGGGATATTAAGTCATGGTTGATGTTGTAATAAAGTAAGCGCACGGGCGACATTCTGGTTGGCGTACAAGACGTAACAGACAGGGTGTCGGCGTGCTGGAAGCCCGTATGTCTGTGATACAAACTCTTCATAAAGGCGTAGTTGGTCATCCTGTTGCCGATCGAGCTAAGCGTACACGACCCTCCACAACTGTTGGCATAGTAACCATTTGGGGAAATAATCCAAACCCAGCCCATCGACGCGAAATCAACATACCACGGACGGACGCCACACACCGCTTGGTCGTCGTCATCATCGGGTGTTCCATTGTCCGGTGTGTGTGTCACTGTGGTGGTGAAGTTCAACACGGAATTGAAATTCCAGAACTGGTCGACGAAGCCTCTGGAGGTCTGTCGCTTCTTTCTGTAGTTGCTGCCCCGGAGTCTCGCCGCTACGATGTTTTCGTAGACGACCATTAGTGCTCTGTCCAAGTACAGACCGTCGAGCACCTCTCCCGACGAATTGTGCCGGAAATGCGCAGTCAGTGATGAATTTGGTCGCATGTGCGCAGCTGAGACTTCGACCCATGGTTTCGTGTTCAGTCTGTTGGCAAGTAAAGCCTGGGTGGCGTCAAACACCAGGTAGTCGCGGTTTCTGGTCGACCGTGGCATTCTTTGTAATGGAACTGAAAATAAAAAAAGTAAAATTTAAAATTAGAGCACATTGATTTGGATGTTGAACATTTGGTCATTCTGACATATAGTCTTAGGCAGAATACCCGTAACATTTTTCCATTAGTAACAAGGAATCTGTTATATGCACCATTCCACAGACACTACCAGTCGCGGTGCACTAGCTGGAACGAGAAATAGCTTAAGGGGCCACCGACGGGCACTGATTCTAGATCAACCAAGCACCATGTGAACGCTTTATCACTGGCCTACACCCCGTGTCCTCAGTAAGAAAGTAATGTTTCATTGGTATAAATTCTAGCAAAATACCTGTCCATACGGACAAATCGAATATCAGGCCTGTAGGATGCCCCAAATTATTGGTAAAGCCTATTTAGACTCCACCATGCATGGAGGAAGCAACATTATTGCTCGCCACCTATATTTTATTTTAAAAGATGCTTTTTGGTGAAATCTAAGGGCAATTTAATGCAGTGTTTGGCGATATATGAAAGAAAGAAATGTGTTAGTTAACGACGCACTCAACATATTTTATTTACGGTTATATGGCGTCAAACATATGGTTAAGGAAGAGAGAGGAAACCCGCTGTCCCACTTCATGAGCTACTCTTTTCGATTAACATTAAGGGATCTTTTATATGCACCATCCAAACAGACAGGGTAGTACATACCACATCCTTTGATATACCAGTCGTGGTGCACTGGCTGGAACGAGAAATAGCCCAATTGGGCCCACCGACGGGGATCGATCCCAGACCGACCGCACAGCGAGCGAGTGCTGTACCACTGGGTTGTGTCCACAAACAATCCAGAAACAACAACATAATTATTTTAAATAGAAAGAAAGAAATGCTTTATTTAACGACGCACTCAACACATTTTTTACGGTTATATGGAGTCAGACATATGGTTAAGGACCACACAGATTTTGAGAGGAAACCCGATGTCGCCACTTCATGGGCTACTCTTTTATTTGCGCTTCCCACAGGCAGGAGAGCACAAACCATGGCCTTTGTTGAACCAGTTATGGATCACTGGTCGGTGCAAGTGGTTTACACCTACCCATTGAGTCTTGTGGAGCACTCACTCAGGGTTTGGAGTCGGTATCTGGATTAAAAATCCCACGCCTCGACTGGGATCCGAACCCAGTACCTACTAGCCTGTATATTTTAAATAGAGGATAATAAATGAGTTAATATCAAATTTAGCGAGTGACAAATGAAAATTATTTCACGAGGGACATAAATTTAATAATAATTGGTACCGAGTTATTCTATTTATTACCTCAGCTATTTCTTTTCTCTAAAAGCCTTTATTTTCGACGCACATGCACGAAGGCCAATTTGTATAGAAACGATGTAAGCCACTTCATCATGTACTGTTCTGAGAACTGCTATACCTTTGTAATTTAATCACGTTCATAGATAATTTTCAAAACGTTTTCTTTATTCTGCTACAAAATCTATAAGGAATTGCATTAAAACGATATTTTGTTATAAATTTAACACCAAAACCATGACGTCATTTTGCGTGTTTGCCAAATCGTGATGACGCCATATTTAGTACCAACAAGGTCATTGGTTTGTAAGCGTCAAACTGTCCAATAGTATTGTTTGTTAGACCAATGCTGAATATTTCTCACTGAGAAAATATGGAAATTATATTCCCTGTTATGAGTGACCGCTAGGGGTAATAAATACATTAATATACCTTTTAAAAAAAGGACAATAAGTTGTGTTCACTTAGCATTGTTTTATTTCGTGTCCAACATAGAGAAAACGTAGCAAACGGTTTGAAATGTGTAGTAAAATAAATTTCCATTGTATGTTATCATTTTCTATTAGAAGAAAAAGCTTGTTTCTGCGGATTTCCCCAAGAAAAACAAAGAAGAAATGTGTGTCTAAGGATATCTCAGCATATTTCAAATATAGTGCCTAACATATGATTATGATATAGACAGTATCAACACAATCTACAAACACATAGCAACGTCTGTAATTAATAAAATGATCATGGCAAAAAAATATGCTATTGAAAAAAACAAAAACCCACAAATATAGTCCAAGGCAAAAACGTACCGTGGTAAATTAAAAACTCCGTGGGCGGTTCAAATGGTTGATATAATATGCTATTCCTAAAGAAGGGCATCAAGAGATATATTAGATACACGTTTCGTGGACCTCAGCCTTTGATATACTAACTGTGGTAGGATGGTTGGGACGGGATACAAATATGGCGAGATCCGCCAAGGGCGTCAATCCTATACCACAGAGAAGCTTCATACTGCCATGGACTTTTGCAAAGATAAACAGCAGGTTTTAACACTAGCAGAACCTACCTATCATGAACTGGTGGAAAAGTGGGACTATCAACCTAATAGGTTCCCTGATATTAATATGCCAATTTTAAAACTTGTTTTAGTGCCTTCAATAATAACAAATTATTAAAAACAAAATAAGCAGAGATGAGAGAGAGAGAGAGAGAGAGAGAGAGAGAGAGAGAGAGAGAGAGAGAGAGAGAGAGAGAGAGAGAGAGAGAGAGAGAGAGAGAAAAGAGAGAGAGAGAAAAGAGAAAAGAGAGAGGAGGGAGAGAGAGGGGATGGAGAAAAACAGTCAGAAAGAGAGACAGAGAGACAGAGAATCACAATGTGTATGGCACAGGTTCGAGTATACATGATATATTCGTATTATGATCAATAACACATTCGAAATCATATACCTCCTTCAAATTCCACATGTGTATTCATTATTTGGGAACGTCTTGCTGCGGTCCTGACAGGAAATACCAGCTCGGCAGATAAGATGTTGGAGTCGTTTGGTAAATATGTCAAGTTAAAATTTAGGCCTCTCTTTATGATATTCCCAGGATCGACAATAACTGAAAAAGATTATAAAATCATACGTAAATCATTTGTCTTCATAAATAACATTTGAATATTAGCCGCAATACGTGTTAAATAAGGTTTTTCTAATTATTGAAATCACAAGTTCAGTAGTGCGTATGCCCTCCATGCGTACCCACAATTGCAAGGCAACGCCTCCTCATTGATTGTCTGATACGTGTAAAGACTGCATTAGGGATTCGGCGCCATTGTTCCACTAATGAGGTACAAAGTTCCTGCAAAGTTTGTAGAGGGTTCATGATGGTGCGCAGGCGTCTTCCCAGCACATACAAGACGTGCTCGATGGCCAATCCCTGATATTGATGTCCGCGTTCCTCAGGTAATCCTTTGTCAAAATGGCCATGTGGGGTCTGGAGATGTCATGCTGAAAGATCAGGCCTGGAGTATGAGCTTCCATGAAGGGAATAAGTTCCTGGTCGCGGTATGCAGCAGTGTTGATGTTGCCACATTCACCACATTGTCTCCAAACCCTCTGCCTGCCATCGACAAATCGCATTGTGAATCTTGATTCATGGCTAAACACGACTCTATTCCATTCCCTCTTAGTACACTGCAAGTGGCGTTGTGGCCACAGTTGACGTTGACTTCGATTAAATTGTGTCAAAATGGGTCCAACATATGGGACGCCGTGTGTGGAGGAGGGTGATCAGCTGTGGTGCCCGTGTGTTGTACTCGTGTCCGCAGGTCATAAATTGCCCGTCGACTATGATTTAATGTCCTTGCAACGTCAGCTACTGACGTTCCCGCGTTACAACATACCAACGGCATGTCCACGTTGCACATTTATGAGGCGTGGCATCGAAACAGGTTGAAACAAATAGCATTTTAATGTGTTTTCGTTGTGTCAGACTACTGTGAACAAGTAACGTTGAAAACACGTGTGCTATTGTAGTCACGTGACCAGTGGCACGTGCAAAACCACTTTTGCCTCAATGGTGCTGTGCACGTGCTAAGGATCGGGTCACGTGGCTGTGATGGGCTTTAAATTGAGTGTAGACATTGCCATTACAATATTTATTCCTGAAAAAAATACCTGCTTTCAACACTCATTGACTTTATTTAAATTTTAGATTGTGAAGTTTTTAATTTGACTCAATATAAAACAGTTAACATTTTTAATTTTTGCATTCCATTTATGTGGTGATGACAGTGATAGTTATTTGTGTGTATTTCGACTAAGTGACTTGACGTACAATTGATGACCTAAATAACGCAGGTTTGTTTATAGCTCTTAGAAATTGTTAACATAAACAAACAAACCCGCCTCTTAGTTTACAGACGTGTCAGCTTTGTTTTCTTTATTGTTTGGTATAAATCAAATTCGACAGTTCATCGTCCTGGAGAAAGTTTAAAAAAAAGTAGGCTTTTTTTAACAACACCATTTGAGTGCATTGATGTATTAATCATCGGCTATTGGATGTCAAACATTTGATATATTGTCTTAGAGAGGAAACCCGATACATTGTTTCATTAGTAGCAAGGAATCTTTTATATGCACTATCTCACAAACAAGACAACACATACCATGGCATCTGAAATCGTGGTCCACTGGGTGGAACGAGAAATAGTCCAATGGGCCCACTGACGGGGATCAATCCTTAACCGAGCACGCGTTTTACCACTGGGCTACGTCCCGCCCCTAATAGAACAGGAGCCTATTTCACAAAACACCGTAAGTTAACGTCTGCGACTAGCAGTTATACCATTGGTCCAGGCATACATTTATAAGTGTTGGGCATCTCTTTTACGTAGAATGTTACATCATTATAGAAGATGGAGACTTTTAAGGACAAAAGAAAATGAAATACGTGTACTTTCAACTATATTAGTTGTACTATAATAGTAATAAAAATTGTGATTTCGTCGTATAGTCACGTTTAAGCTTACGATGTTTTTGTAAAATTCGGCCCTGAGTAAGGAAGGCAATTAGCTCAGCCACTCACACACCTACCCTAAAAACAAAATTATGCACAGAAGTGGGGGGTTTTATGTGCCTGGAAAAACCTTACTGTTACTGTGTTCTGAGTTGTTGTTTGTTTGTTTTTGGTTTTTTATGGGGGTTTTTTAGGGGGTGGGGTTGTGTTTTTTGTTGTTGTTTTTTTTTTTTATGGTGGTTGGAGGGGGCGGGAGATCTTTATCTTACAACGAGTTGTTTCAAAATTAATGTAATGAGAAAACGAGAGCTGGGTACGTTTTAAAACTAGTTGTTAGATAAATTTATGTGACGAACACGAATTGTTTAGTATACAACTGTAGGATCGGGAACATTTATATTTTAATTTGTTTTTTAATTTAAATATTTATTTATAACATGTCACATACAAGTAGGCAAAACAAAATACAATAATTAATACATAAATATACATATATATGTTTATCAAGTATATCATTAATACATTACAGGCAAGTCTAAACAATACACAGCCTTATACTATAAATTATTTTAGCAAATTATGACACACAGACCAAAACTTAACAAACTTATTATAATTACAACTGCCAAATGCAATACGTTTTGTAATATCATAGTTCTGAAATATTTCCTTTTGGATCCATGTAATATTGGGAATGTAAGATTTTGAATGACTTTTAAATATTAAGTGCTTCGTTATTAATATAATTATGTTATGGGATCATTGTTACTTTGTTTAAAACCCAAAATAACATTTTCTTTTGTAAATTCTACTCATAAACCAATTTTTTGATGGATCCAAATACTTAATTGTTCCCAAATAGAATTAACCTTATTACATCCCCAAAATAAATGTGTCAATGTTGCTATATCAAGTTTACAAAAAGAACAAAGTGGTGAATCAATATATCCAATATTATATAGAAACGTATTTGTTGGTAAAATTCTATGAATTATCTTATATTGAAACCATCTTAATTCTGTACTGTCAGTGCATCAAAATTACATGTGTTTATTAACTTCCAATCTTCATTTCGATACAGACAATTTAATTCTTCTTCCAGTTTTAGGCAACGTTTATATTTTAGAAACTCTGAACCTAACAAAATGTTATAAAAATATTTATTGCCTTTTAAGATTACTTTAAGATTTGAATAATTAAATGGAAAAATGGGATTTGGTCATTTACCTTGAACTTTTTTAATACCAAATAGGTTATAATACTGTCTCACTGCACTAAATATCCCTTGAAATTTTAAAAAATTATCATTTATATGGTAAATTGATATAAGATTTAAATAAGATAAGAAAGAATCTTGTTCATCTATTATATCGTTTATGTATCTAATACCTGCATTATACCATTTAGCATAAATGACTGGTTAATTATTTATTGTAATTTCATCATTAAATCATAAAGATTGACTCAGTAAATCCTTTTTATTAGAAACATTAATTTTGCTTTTATTTAGATATGTACACCAGGCTAAAAAAAACATCTCTCCAAAATGTATTCTTAATTTGTGGTAAAAACAATTGTTCACCTTTGCATTAGAACATACCAGTCTTTTAACCCAAGCAGGTTTTTTTGGTGCAGTAATAAATGACTGTACGTCAGGAACCTTAACACCTCCATCCATAATATTACAATACATTTGTTTACGTTTAATTTTGTATGGTTTTCCCTTCCATATAAAGTTTAAGAAAACTTTTTTTGTAGTGCTTGCATAAAATGGATAGGTGGATTGGGTAATGATGAAAATAGGTGATTTAATTTTCCTGTAAATAAAGATTTTATAACCGTAATTCTTCCCAAAGGTGAAAGTGTTCTACTTGACCAATTTTATATAAGAACATCAATATATGTAATTTTATCGGCATAATTACTTTGAATCATATTTACTAAATTGATATCAAAATTAATTCCCAGTAAGTTAAATTGTTGAGTCCAGTCAAATTTCCATTCTTTACATAGCTTATATCTACTACGTGGGTTTTTTTTATCCTATCCAAATTAATTTACTTTTGTCTATATTAATTGTAAGGCCTGAAAAACGAGTAAAAAAGAAAGCGTATTTAATGCACTGTAGAGGCTTTTTTCAATTCCATATAATATTAAAGTTGTATCATCAGCATATTGTGTAAACAAATATTCCATAATTCCAAATTTGATTTCTTTTATATTCCTATTATTTTTAAACATCCTAGCCAATATTTCCGAACAAAGGAGGAAAATATACGGGGAGACTGGATCGCCCTGTCTACACCCTCTTTCTAATTAAAAAAAAAGATAAGCAAATCCGTTAACAAGTACACTGGATTCACTATCCCTCTGAAATAAAGAGATCCATTTTTGTATTGATTCACCAAAACCTAAATATTTTAAAACATCTTGAATATAATCCCAGTCCACAGAATCAAAGGCCTTTTCAAAGTCAATATGAACAATATGCCTGGAATGTTATGCAATTCATTGTAACTCATTATATCATATATTAATCTTATTACCTCCCCAATATATCTACCTGGTAAGAATCCGTTTTGCTCTTCACTTATTATATTTGGTAATACAGTTTTTATTCTTTGGGCTATTGTGGCAGATGCTAATTTATATGAAACATTTAACAAAGAAATTGGTCGCCAATTTTTTTTAACTTTCTTTGGTTTATTAGATTTAGGAATACATGTAATATGGCCTTGTTTTTGTGTAACTGAAAGCATTCCATTATTATATGCAAAAGTTAAGGAATTAATTAGATATTTATTCAAATCTCTCCAAATATATTTCAAAAATTCAACTGTAAAACCATCTGGCCCAGGACTTTTATCCTTTTTCATGTGTTTTAAAGCTGCAAGTACTTCACCATAATTTAACTCGCCTTCAATACTTTTTGAATTTACTTCATTTAATGAGTATAATTTTCCGTAAAAGGATTTTGTTTCTGTTAATATACTATATGAATCTTTAATTATACTGCCATCAGTTTTTTCCAATTCTACAAATGATTTATTTAGAAAATTTCGACTCTCTAATTAAAAAAAAAATATTTGGTAGGTTTCTCTCCTTTTTCGATCCATCTTGCTTTTGATCTAATGAGATTACCTTTAGCTTTTATATTTGTAATACTTTCTAACTCATTATCTAAAATATTAATATCTTCTGCTAACTTATTTTTAACACTCAAGTCATCGGTACCGTCTAAAAAAAATTATTAACTCCTCCAACAAAGTTTCTATCTCCCTCTGTCTATTTAATGTTGTTCGCTGTTTTCTGGATGAATACGAAATAGTTTTTCCACGGATCATTAGTAGTAATGTTTCCCAAAGTAATTGATCATCAATTATGAAAGCATTGGTATCCGGATTATCATTTTTATTTGTATACTGATTAATAGTTTCACTTATGGTTTCCTTAATTAATTCCACATATTCTTTATCTTCCAATAAGGAATTATTCAATTTTTCAAACACCTTTCCCCCTTTCAGTGTCATTGATTTTCAAAGTTAGTTCTATTGGAGAATGGTCAGATTTAAAGCTGGGGTGTATCTCCTCTGTAGTGATAAGTGAAGATATTAGATTATGCGAAATAAGAAAGAAATCTATGCGCGATTGTTTCAGTGGTGTAGGTTGTCTCCAAGTGAAACGTTTTAAATCTGGATTTTGTTCTCTCCAAGGGTCTATAAGATCAAATATTTCTTTCATTTATATTACTTTATCACTGGATTTGTGATTATTAACAGCTCTGTAATTGAATAGATCTAGAGAGGGGTCCTGAATCAAATTCCAGTTACAACAGATAATGTCATATTTACTATCTAATTGCTCAGTTATATTTATTAAATTGTCATAAAATTCAGGATTGTCCATATTTGGGCCGTATACACTAACAACGTATATGATTCATTATCTATTTCTAAGCTTAAAGCTAAATAATTACCGTCCCTATCCCTTTGTACTTTTTAAACTGTAAATTCAAACTTATTATTAAATAGTATAGCAATTCCTCTGTCATTTGATTTATAACTGCTGAAATAACATTCTGAGTATCCCCATTGCTGCCGAACAATTTGGTCCATATCCTTAGTAAAATGTACATCCTGGAGACAGTATATTGAAGCATTTTTCAACTTTAAATACTGGAATATTTGCTTTCTTTTCAAAAAGTCATTTAAGCCTCTACAATTTACAGAAATTATTTTAATATTCTTATTCATTTGTTTTAACAGTGTATTTAATTAAAACATTATTTTCTGTAACTTTACTGTTAGACCTGTATGTATGTACTTTAATACATGTATAATATGCAATGTTATGCCAGAATAAAGCTGTATGTAATAATTGAATGGTTATATATTTTTATCAAATCATTATATTTAAAAACCAAAACAAAATAAACTTTAACATTAAAACAAATAGTACATATGGTACATACTCTTTCAAAGTGGGATACCATTGTGTCTGAAGTGGTCCTATGCTAGTTCTATATGACTAATGATACACTAGCTGTGGACATTATTAAGTCAAATAAGAAATAACATTACATTAGATACTGGCCATCACTGCCTATTTTCTATTATTTACATTTTAATGGTTGCTCATGGGCTACCGGGTATTTAAAATGCGGAAGCCCTGACACGTGTTATAGAAGCCTAAAATGTTAAGATATCCAGATTCATATACATATATAGTAATTTTTATAGTTAAATATAGTGTAGCCTGCCGGGTTTACAACATCAGTGGTTAAGTTTCTCTGGTTAATAAATTGATTTGTGACGGCCGTCTGGGCACTGGGGTTTTCAAAACCTGATAAAATGATAATTGCAAGCCGAGATGCAGTGATGGCGTGGTGACATGGGCAACGCATGGGGAATCTTTTGGGGGCGAGCATATATTTAAAAAAATAGGAAAGCGCATAGTATTATGTATAATAACTACTGTGGTGTAC
The DNA here is from genome assembly GCA_016106625.1 of Dracogyra subfuscus. Lineage (NCBI taxonomy): Eukaryota > Metazoa > Mollusca > Gastropoda > Neomphalida > Peltospiridae > Dracogyra > Dracogyra subfuscus. The sequence continues at coordinate 12,626 of JAECMU010020068.1, forward strand.
ATGGTATATATGTAAAATATTGACTGTGAAATGCAGTACCTCCACAAAATTTGGGTTTGGGGGAAAACCACGAAAACATAATCCCGAGAAAATAAAGGATTTCACAGTATATGTATAATTACAATATCTGGGAAGTGTATTGTATATGTATAATAATTACATGGTAGTACACTATAGGTAAAATAATAACTAAACTTATATATTTCAAATAATGACGGGGATGCAGAGTATAATATGTATACTAGTTACTGGGGAGCACAGTGTATGTAAAATAACAGCAGTGGGGTGCTTTGTATATAATAATATTTATAAATATGGTGGGAAGTGCTTATAACGTGTATGACTATTATTACGGGGCGGGGGTAGCCCAGTGGTTGAGCGCTTGGATGATACGCCGTCGATATAGGATCGATCCCTGTCGGTGGACCCAATGGACTATGTCAAGTTTAAGCCAGTGCAACACTAATTATATATTTAAAGTCGTGGCATGTGCTATCCTGTCTATGGGATGGTGCATATAAAATATATATATCTACTAATGGGAAAATGTAACGGGTTTTCTCTCTCTAAGATTATATGTCAGAATTACCAAATGTTTGACATTGAGTAGCCGATTATAAATAAATCAATGTGTTCTAGTGGTACCATTAAACAAACCAAACTGTGTTACTATTATAACTGACATTTTTGTGGCCAATACCTCTTTTTGTTTTCCAAGGTTAGAGCAAGTACGAAAATGACAGTTATGTCATGAGTACTGACTATTTCCAGGTACACGATTAACAGGTGCTTCAAAAGCACTGAACAGTCACAGGCGAGGATCAACCTGTGACCTTCACCGCATTTTTATCGTCACGTATTGATTCTGCACTTACTTTTTTCTATTCTTTTTTTTCTTCTATTTTTTAATAGCAACTGTTCTGTGATTTTTCTCACCGTTTCAGCAGCTATTGTATCATGCTGTTACGAATTTGTGTTAAATCGATTTTTTTCTCCTGATTTTGCTGCCATTGTAACATGTTTAGCATCTTTTTGAGAGAGAGAGAGAGAGAGAGAGAGAGAGAGAGAGAGAGAGAGAGAGAGAGAGAGAGAGAGAGAGAGTACCACCACCCATTTGTCCACTGTTACGGGACGTAACCCGATGGTAAAGCAGCGATCGCTTGATGCGCAGCTTGTCTAGGATCGATCCCCATCGGTGGGCCCATTTGCGCTATTTCTCATTCTAACCTGTCCGGTATATCAAAGGCCATGGTATGTGTTTTTCTGTCTGTGGAATGGTCCATATAAAAGATCACTTGTAAGTAATGAAAACATGTAGCGGGTTTCCTGTGTAAGTTTGTAAAAATTAGTAAATGGTTGACATTCAATAGCCAATGATTAATAAATTAACATGCTCTAATGGTGCAAAAAGGAGATAAACCAAATATTAAGACGACCAGAAACACCTTGAATATACAGACACTGATTTTCTAAACATGAAAATATATTTAATACGTTAGTTTAATCGTAGAGATATTTTATTAGTCAAGAACATCTTATAATGCGACAAACTCAGGAATGTCCCTTTCTGTAATGTTAAAACAATTACCTATTTCGAGTGGTAATCTTAAATTTCGATATAGCAATTTAGTT